>CM071837.1:13189530-13333977 GCA_036507285.1 Trichosanthes cucumerina | reverse complement strand
CGTAGGGATAGTCTTTCTTTCATCCCATAAAACCACTTCAGCTAATCCTGGTTTCTTGAAAACAACTTCCTTTATATGGCAATCTCTGGAAGCATAATGAGTAAATAGGAAATCCATCTTTAAGATTGCATCTCACACCTGCAAGTCTAGTGGAAGAAGATCCACTAACATATTGAGACCTTCTACTAAGACTTCACAATTTTGCATCACTGGATTGACTAATAAAGCATCACCAACTGGAGTGTATATAACTAACCTTTTACATAAAGGTTCTAGCTTCCCATTCAACTTAGTCAAGAACATACTAAAAACAAAGAAATGTGTAGCACCTTTTTCTATCAAGACAAGTGCAGTACATTTCAAATAGTAATTGTACCAATATTCATATCTCGTGCATCCTCGCCTTCTTCTTTGAGTCATAACCTAGACCTTTCCGTGTTGCCTAGGCCTCCCTACAACTCTCTTTAGTCTAACACCACCGGTGCCCTCTCTTGCAACTCACGATACTCTCAACCGCTCAACTAATCGAGACTTAACTCCCTAGTCCTCTGTGCGTTTGTCCATAGTCGTGGACAATCCCTCTTGACATGTCCTGGTTGTCAAGATCGGTAGCATGTACCAACATTCACAAGACAATGACCTTGATGATTCTTGCAATGAGATCATACATGGAGTTTTCTCTGCTATATCGGGCAATAGACTCTTGCCCTCTTTGCGCCTTCTTTGCTAATCAAACAAACTAATTAGGTTCTTTTTAATTCTCGCCTCGATAGGCACTACCCACAATCATCCGCCTCGATGCACGCTACTTGGCTACTAGCTTGCTCCTTAAAGTCATATTGACTTAGAAACATTTACTCCAAGTGTGAATCTCATTGCTCACGACCTTGAAATCTGTTTTGTTGTCGAAGCCTCCACAACTAGGCTTCACTCATCGACTTCTCCTCTCGCTATACTCGCTCAACACGTATAGCAATCTCTACTAATGCCGAGAGAAGTCACCCCACTAGCAATGGTTGTAATCGGGTACGTATCTCGTGTCGTAACCCTCTTTCAAATCGTCGACACCTATCGCTTCTTAGGTGCCACAATCACATCAACATACCGCGACATCTCGGTATATCTTCTCTCATACTCACCACCGGAAGTGTCTCTTGTTTTAGTTCTAAAAATTCATCCTCTTTGCCTCTCTGCACGTGCTAAGGTAATATTTATTTTCAAATATACTTCTAAAAGTTTGCCAAGGTGTGAGTACGTGCATCACTACAATCAAGCTAACATCGATCTCCATCATCCTTCCGCTTTCTTTAGTAGCAAGAATGTGGCCAACTTAACATTTCGCTCCTCGAGAGCAACTCATAACATTAAAACATTTATCAAGCTTATTTAGCCAAACCTCGCTTTCATCGGATCTTTGGAACCCTCAAACACCGTGGCTCCTAATTCTTTTAGTTGATCTATTTTATATGTCTTATCTCGGATTACTTAGCCCCGCTCCCCTATGGCTTACCTACCTCCCGTGAGGAATTAACATGTTGCTTAATTCTCGCCCGTATCTCAACTCTCCGCACTAGATCTCCACCGGGATTGATCTTTGGGTAGGATCCTGCGTCCCGCTCGATCTTGCTTGCATCATCGCGCGCTAGTACGTGGTGGCATGACTTCTATAACATATTAACATACTAGACATGTAATGAGTACTCAACTCAAATGCACAATTCTAGACTTGTGTTCACATTCTAGTCCTGACTGGACTTACTCTTGTCCTTGCTTGGACCATGCTCTACTAGTTCTATTGAACTAACTCAATAACTTGCTATTTACTTTTCAGTTTCTTCTAGAGCTAACTTGCTCTGTCTCATTCCCATGGAGCTAACTGCTCTGATACCAAGTTGTCACACCCCCTCCCGAACCACTCGCTAACTTAGCCCGGAGAGATTTGCATGATGAAGCCAACGAGACATTGTTACCTCTTAACAATACCTGCGACACTACTTTACCTTAAAACAAACTATGTTCGCATATGGAACACTTTAAACTTAACACAGCGGAAACTGGACAACTCTAAGACGTACATGAGGAGAAACTCTTCTTAAGTCTCTCCTGGAAACTAAAACGAGCAAGAACATCAGAACCACAAACAGTCCAAACCACTAATTAGGCAACCACAACCTCTAACGCACATACGACTATAACAACATAGTTCTCTTAAAATAATTTACAAACATATGGACTTGCTAAACTACACCAACCACGTACAACATATCAAACATGAGAAGCTTCCAGAGACTATGGCGAGTTATCGTGCACCGAGCTCGATCTCTACCGAAAGTGGAAAAAAACAACGAAAGAATGAGCTATAAAGCTCGGTGAGTGACTTGAGTTTAAAAGAAAGCTATTAACTCGTAAATCATATCACCGCCATCTATGAGCATATGCATTTGTAATCAAGCGTTAAAAGTAATCGTGTAATCATTATAGCTTTTCATGAAAACTAGCAAGACACCGTTAAAATCTCGTAAGGCATGTAAATGATATAAACTCTTTTTAAAACATGTCACAATCTACGTTGTGTAGGGCACACCCAGTACACCAACGCTTATTCTACGATGTAGTGGGGCCCGCCCAGCACTCCCATCGTCTTTGTCGTAGTGGGGCCCGCCCAGCACTCACGACAATGTTACTGTTGTCACGAGTACACTCAACGCCGACAACGAGAATAAGACCTGCAGCACACTGCATACTACATAGCCTCGGGCTCAATATCTCGTAAGATCACATGAAAACATTTGAACATGCCAGCTTATCTTTTTCTTTCATAAAACTCAAGCTTACTTAGCTTGTTCATAAAACTAGAAATCTTTAAAACATACTTGCTAGTACATGCTTGCTTGAAATCATCACATTTTCATAAGTTTTGGCAACCATTGGACATATGCTCATGTATAAACTTTATAAAGACTTTTAGGCTCATCATGAACACTTTAAAACATTTCTAAGAAATCATGAATGCTCATAAACAAGTGTTCAAGAAAACAATAAACATCTAAACCATTTCGTTTTAGCAAAACCTTGCATTTCATAAGCATAATACAAGCCTATAAACCATTTTCAAGGTTCGTTTTGTCACTCACAGTGTTAGAACTAAAGTCTTGACCCGTACACTCGACCTTTTGTTCTTGGCCTGTCAAACAAACCAAAACCATGTTTTAGAACCTCGAGCTCATGGTTTTAACTTTAAAACTACAAGAAAACACTCCAACAAAAATTCCAGCATTTAACAGATTTTATACCCTGTATTCAGACAGCTATAACTTCTTCATTACTTATCCAAAAAGAATGTACTTTATACCACACTCTTCCGTTTTGAATCCTCTAAAATTCTTATGAAGACATGAAAATGAGATTCCCAATATATTGGTTCAGAAATACCTCGAAAGCTCCTTTACCCGGAACTAACTTCTGCTATTCCAGATTCGATTTTCTGCTGCAATCCGAAACTTGACCTGCTATTTACAACATCTTCCAATCATTTTCTATTCACGAATTCTTCACGAAAGTTGTAGGAAATTCAATAAGCGTTCCAACCATACCTAATAGAGCTTCTGATTCCAACTCTACAGGTCAGTACAACCAAAACATCGTGAGACTTCTCGGATTTGATAAGAAATTCTCGTGTTTCTGTCTTCCTCTTCACAAATTAGTAGCTTAAGATCCGAATTTGCTCGAGCATCCTTCACGAATTTTGTTCCAATATGAGTTAACGTTCATGAAACAAAATTTAAAATCTTACCTCTTCCCGTGGAGCTCGAGATGAACAGAAAACCCGAATAGGATTGGAGTTGCTCACCTTTGCCGCTAAATAATCAAACTTTGAGTTCACCTCCCCAACTTCGCAATTCCAAAGACCAAAACAACCTTCTTCCTCTTCCTTAAAGCTTCTCCCACGAAACCCTTACCTTTCATTTGATAAAATGAAGAAGAAGATCGATAAAGACTTTGTTTTTAAGAAGGAACTTAGGTGGGGTCCCACCATCCACCATCCTTTCTTTGTTTTTCTTTCTTTTTCCTTTTCTTTTCTTTTCTTTTCTTTTCTTTCCTTTTCTTTCCTTTTCTTTTCTAAACATAGCAAACCTAGTATATTAAGCATTGTTTCATTTCCTTTTCTTCTTTTGTCTTAAAAGCAATCCAAACCAAAATGGTTTAAACTTTCCTTCCTTGTTTTCCTTTTGCCTTTCACTTCCTTTCTTTCCTTTTTAAAACAAGGAAAACCAAGTTTTAAGCATTCATTTCTTCCTTTCTTTTGTTGTTTGATAATAAGGAGGTTCTAAAGAAAGATCTCGGGTTTACAAGGTAGGCATATTGAGTCGCTGAATCAGGCCACTCTCACCCATACTAGTCAAAGGACAATCCCTCGCAAACAGGAGTTCGTAACCTGCTCAAGATTGAGAACAAGTTGCCTAGATTATCCTAGTGAAATAGAAACCTAGCTAGTCAACGAAGTTACATCTAGTGGTTACTATTTTGCGGGCTTGTCTGATGTAATCTTATTACATAGGATATCCCCACTCACATGTCATCTACACGAACACGTTAGGATCAATGTGTTTGTATCATATACAAAGTGGGTCACATCCATAGTGTTACCAAGGTAAGGTACCCAAACCTTATCCCCTTACTATAAACCCTTTAGGTTGTATCTCGAACCGAGATCTGTTATATATACACTATATTCAGTTGAGGAGGCATTTTACAGCCTTGGATGTTTAGTTTATTGGATTTAGGGTTAAAATAAAGGGGAATAAAGTAAATAACGGACAATAAATCTTTATTGAAATAATAACTCTTTATTACAATAATTAGAACAAAATTAAAAACTACAAGTTTTAGGGAACAAACCCCAAGACGGTCTTGTATAATCTCATTATACATGATGCCCTCACTCGCATGTCTACCACATGAACGAGTTGGATAACGTTGTACCAAATACAAAGCGGGCCACATCCACGGTGTTACCGGTATAAGGTTCCCAACCCTATGCATATACCATAGACCTTTTAGGTTATACTTGAAACACTTAATCCAACTTATGCCTACTATATAAATGTTCAAGATATATCATTATAACCTTCGAACTTAGTTTATAGGATTTAGATTTATATGCGAGAATATAATAAATAACATATTTATTTATTTGAAACAAAACTACACTTGTTTAGGGCATAAATCCCAACAACCTATCACTTGTCCTAAAGCTAGTGGAGTACATAATGAACATTACGGTAATGTAAATACATTAAACTAGGGCACTGAATACCCTTTGTACAACATACTCCCACTTACCCTAGTTAGGGTAAGATACGTAGTCTTAAACCTTCTAGGTGACTCTCAAACACTTTAGCCCAGAGGGCCTTTGTAAATGGGTCAGCCGTATTGTGCTCCCAAGCTATCTTTGTGGCGATCACATCTCCTCGATGCACTATCTACCTGATTAGGTGATACTTTTGCTCAATGTGTTTACCCCTTTTGTGACATCGGAGTTCTCTTCAATTTGCCATAGTGCCACTGGTATCCCAATAAAGTGTGATCGCCAAACTGATTTTTGGAACAACTTCCAAATCCATCATGAATTTCCTTAGCCATATTTTAGTTGTTTCACAAGCTGCTAAATTTTCGACTTCCATAGTTGAATCTGCAAGGCATCCTTGTTTGATGCATAGACTTGTAGTTGCACTATCCTCACTATAGTCATTACCCATGAGCTGACCCTTCACAGGTCGTTCGTAATCACGGCTGAGTAAAATTACCATTTTACCCTTGTGATTACCTTTTTGTTCCTTAAGCACCACTGGTCCTCTAATGAACATCAAATCTATTGTCCTACTATAGACTTATACCCTGTTAAGTCAGTTTAAAGGGTGGGGCCCCGTTGTGAAAGACCTGAACTCAGTTCTTAGGGGAACAACCTCTCACCGAACAAATGATGTCTGTTACTATTTTCTTGTTGTCTTCTCACAAACTGTGTTACGAGTGAAGACTTTACTTGGAATTGAGCTAAAAGACTCTCTGAATTCTCTGCAGTTACAACTGCCTTAGAATCCCTTAGAGTACATAAAAATGTTGCTCGAATACCACACAAGGTATCCCTAGGAACTCTTGACTTCCTGCTTAATGCATCTGCTGCCACATTCGCCTTCCCTGGATGGTATTCTATGGTACAATCATAATCTTTAATCAGTTCTAACCATCTTCTCTGTCTCATATTCAACTCCTTCTGATCAAGATATATTTCAAACTCTTATGATCTGTAAAAATGTGACACCTCTCACCGAACAAATGATGTCCCAGATCTTCAGTGTTAAAACAACTGGTGCTAGCTCAAGATCGTTGGTTGGGTAATAACATTCATTTTTTTTTTCAATTGCCTTGATGCATAAGCTATTACTTTTCCTTTTTGAATGAGCTCACCCCCTAAACCTTGCCTCAACGCATCATAGTAAATCACATACTCTTTTTTAGATTCTGAAATGTTAGAACTCTGTTCACACTTATCTTACCATTCAAACTTAGCATTCTTTCTTGTTAAAGCTGTAATGCTAATCGTGAGAAATCCAAATCGTCTGTAGTATCCTGCCAAGCCTAAGAAACTACGCACCTCTGTCGCACTAGTTGGTCTCTCCCAGTTGATCAAAGCTTTCACTATATTCGGATGCACACTAACTCCATTTATTGAGACTACATGCCCCTGAAACACTAACTGATTCAGCCAAAACTCACATTTGGTGAATTTAGCGTACAACTGTTTATTGTGTAGTGTTTTTAGAACAATCCTGAGATGTTCCTCATGGGCTTTCCTGTCAACTAAATAAACTAATATGTCATCAATAAATATTATTACAATCTGGTCCAAATAGTGATGTAGTATCATATTCATGAGGTTCATGAAAATTGTTGGTGCATTTGTTAAACCGAATGGCATTACTAAAAACTCATAATGCCCGTACCTCGTTCTGAATGTTGTCTTAGGAATATCTTATTCCCTTATCTTTAACTAATGGTATCCTGATCTTAAATCAATCTTAGTAAACACTAATGCTCCTCGTAACTGGTCAAACAAGTCATCTATACGGGGCAAAGGATACTTGTTACGTATCGTGACTTGTTTAACTGTCTATAATCAATGCATAATCTAACGGTACCATTTTTCTTCTTCATAAATAACACTGGAGCTCTCCAAGGCGATACACTAGGTCTGATGTATCCCTTATCAACTAGTTCTTGTAATTGTATTTTCAGCTCCATGAGTTCACTTGGAGCCATTCTATACGGCACTTGCGAAGTAGGTGATGTTCCTGGTAGCAATTCAATAGTGAACTCAACTTCCCTATCAGGTGACAACACTGACAGATGTACTGGAAGAACATCAAGAAATTCGTTCACAACAAGAACATTTTCTGGTTTTAACTTTCCTCCTGCACCTCTACTACACGTGCAAGAAACGTCGTGCAATCTTTCCTCAACAACTTCTCAGCTTTTAATGCTGAAATCAAACTTGTAAGAATGATCTTTCTTTCACCACTGAAAATCACTTCAACCAACCTTGGTTTCCTAAAAACAACTTTCTTTCTATGGCAATCCAAGGAAGAATAATGGGTAATTAAGAAATCCATCATTAAGATTGCATCTAACATCTGCAACTCCAGTGAAAGAAGATCCACTAACATATTGAGACCTTCTACTAAGACCTCACAATTCCGCAACACTCCATCGACTAGTAAAAATCACAAATTGGAGTGTATACAACTAACCTTTTACATAAAGGTTCTAGCTTCCCATTAAACTTATTTAAGAACATACTAAAATCAAAGAAATGTGTAGCACCTGGATCTATTAAAACACATGCAGGTACATTACAAATAGTAATCATACCAGTAATGACATCTGGTGCATCTTCTGCTTCTTACTGAATCATAGCGTAGACCTTTCTGTATTGTCTAGGTCTCCCTACAACTCTCTTTAGTCTAACACCGCTGGTGCCCTCTCCTGAAGCTACTGAAACTCTTGGCTACTCAACTGTCTGGGACTTAACTCCCTAGTTTCTCTGTGCGGCTGTCCACAACTGTGGACAATCCCTCTTGACATGTCCTAGTTGTCCGCACTGGTAGCACGTACCAACACTCACAAGACAATGACCTCGATGATTCTTGCAACAAATCACACATGGAATTTTCCTTGCTATACTGGCAATAGACACTTGCCCTCTCTGCAATCTTGCTGCTAATCAAACAAACTAACTAGGTCCTCTTTAACTCTGCCTCTGATAGGCAATACCCACATTCATCTGCCTCGATGCCCGACTACTAGCTCGATTCTTAAAGTCTTATTGACTTGGAATCATGTACTTCAGGTGTGAACCTCCGCTGCTCACGACCTTAGAAACTGCTTGTTGTCGAAACCCCACAACTAGGCTTCATTACTGACTTCTCCTCTACTATAGTCTGCTCACCATGTAGGGCAGTCTCTACTAGCTGAGAAAAAGTCAGCCCACATAGATATAGTCGTGACTGGGTACGCATCTCAGGATGTAATCCTCTTTCAAACCTTCGACACCTGTCACTCTCAGATGCCACAATCACATCAACATATCGTGACAGTTCGATATACCTTCTCTCGTACTCAACCACTGAAAGTAACCCTTGCTTCAATTCTAAAAATTCATCCCTCTTTGCCTCGCGGAACGTGCTAGGGTAACACTTGTCTTCGAATATGCTTTTAAAAGTTTGCCAGTCATAAATACGTGCATTACTACACCTGGCTAATATTGGTTTCCATCATCCTTCTGCCTCCTTCAGTAGCAAGAATGTGGCCAACTTGACTTTTTCGCTTCTCAAGAAAACTCATCACAACAAAACATTTCTCAAGCATATTCAGTCAAACCTTGGCGTAGACTGGATCTTTGGAACCCTCAAACACTGTGGTTCTTAATTCTTTTAGGTGATCTATTCTATATGTCTTGTTTGGATCACTTAGCCCTACTCTCTATGGCTTACCTACCTCCTGTGAGGAATTAGCATGCTGCTTAATTATGGCCCCTATCTGGACTCTCGGGCACTAGATCCCCATTGGGATTGATCTTGGGTAGGATCTTGCGTCCTGTCCCGATCCTGCCTGCATCGTCTGCTAGTACATGATGGCACGACTTCTCTAACATATGAACATACTAGACATGTAATGAATACTTAACTCAAATGCACAATTCTAGACTTGTGTTCACATTCTAGTCCTGACTGGATTTACTCTTATCCTTACTTGGACCATGCTCTGCTAGTTCTGTTGAACTAACTCAATAACTTGCTATTTACTTTTAGTTTCTTCTAGAGCTAACTTTCTCTATCTTATTCCCCATGGAGCTAACTTCTCTGATACCATGGTGTCACACCCTCTCCCGAACTACTCATTACTTAGCCCGGAAGACGGCGTGAAGCCAACAAACATCGTTCACCTCTCTAACGATACCTGTTGACCCGGTTTTACTTGATAGACATACCATGTTCGCAAATGGAACACTTTAACATAACACAACGGAAATTTGACAACTACTTAACATACATAAGGAGAAACACACTTCTTAAGTCTCTCTTGAAAACTAAAACGGGCAAAAGCATAAAAACCACAAACAAACCAAACCATTAATAACACAACCACAACCTCTAAAGCACATACAACTATAACTACATAGTCCCTTCAAAATTTACTACAACACATATGGACTTGCTATACAACACCACCCACGTACAAAATGTCAAGCTCGTTGAGCTTCTAGTAGACTATGGCAGGATGTCAGGCACTGGGAGCTCGATCCCTACCTGAAAAGTGGGAAAACACTGAAAGAATGAGCTAGGAAGCTCAGTGAGTGACTTGAGTTTAAAAGAAAACTATTAACTCAGAAATCATATAACTTTGAAATTCTATGAGCATATGCATCTGTAATCAAACGTTAAAAGTAATCGTAATCATAATAGATTTTCGGAAAAACCAACAAGTATGTCGTTAAAATTTCGTAAGGCATATGAATGATATAAATCCTTTTAAAGCATGTCACAATCCACGTTGTGTAGGGCACATACTGCACAACCAATATTTACTCTACGATGTAGTGTGGCCCCGCCCAAAGACTCACGACAAAGATTGTTGTCACGGAGTACACTCAACGTCCACAACAGAAAATGACCTATGTGCACACGGTACCATAAAGCCTCAGGCTCAATATCTAAGTCATTTACTCAATCGAGTCTCAGAAAATCATAAAAATGTTTGAACATGCCTGCTTATCTTTTCTTTCATAAAACTCAAGCTTACTCAGCTTGTTCATGAAACTGAAAATCTTTAAATCATACTTGCTAGTACATACTTGCTCGAAATCATAAGATTTTCATAAATTTCGACAATCAAGAACATATGCTCACGTATAAATTTCATCAAGACATTTAGGCTCACAACGAGCACTTGAAATCATTTCTTAGAATATATGAATACTCATAAACATGTGTTTCAAGGAAAACAGTAAGAATTGAAACCATTTCGTTTTAGCAAAACCTTGCATTTTCATAAGCATAATACAAGCATATAGTTCATTCTCGAAGTTCGTTTTATCACTCACAGTGTTAAACTAGAACCTTGGACCGTACACTCGACCTATCTCTTCTTGGCCTGTCAAACAAACCAAATCCATGTATTAAACCCTCAAGCTCATGATTTTTAACTTTAAAATTACAAAAATCACAAAATTACAAAAACTAAAAGATCCAGGGAGTTTTACCATTCCTTGAAATATTGGTAGTATTTTTGTTGATAGAGCTCTATGTGATCTAGGGGCGAGTATTAATTTCATACCTTTATCTGATTACAGGGAAACTAGGTCTTGGGGAGGTTCAACCTACAACCATCTCACTACAGTTGGCTGACCGCTCTATCAAATATCCCAGAGGTATTGTAGAAGATGTGTTGGTAAAAGTTGAACAATTTATTTTCCCTGCAGATTTTGTGGTCCTGGACATGGGGGAAGATTCTGAGGTCCCAATTATTTTGGGACGACCTTTCCTAGCCACTGGAAAAGCATTGATAGATGTGCAGGATGGTAAGTTAACTCTAAGGGTCGGTGAGGACAAGGTTGTATTTGACATATTTCGATCCTTGAAGTACCCTAATGAGGTAAGTACCTGTCACATGATCAATATTTTTGATGTTGTTTTTGATTCATTTAAGGAGTTAGTTTTATCTATTGATCCCTTAGAAACTTGCATGACAAATTCAATGTTAGATTAGTTAAGGACATTGGACCATGAAATCACTTACTATAATAAATCACTGAATCAATTGCCTACACTCCAGTATGAACAATTCTCACAATTGCATGTCAATAATGTGGAAGAAATAAAACCTCCTGTTATAGAATTGAAACAATTACCTGCACACCTTCGTTATGCTTTCTTACGAGATTCATCTACTTATCCTGTGATTATTTCTGCTGATCTGAATAAACAAGAGGAAGAAAAGGTGTTGAGAATCCTGAGAAGTCATAAGTCTGGTTTAGGGTGGACAATTAGTGATATTAAGGGTATCAGCCATCCGTAGTCAATGCATAAAATCTTAATGGAGATACCTTTAATCCATCCAGTTGAACACCAAAGGAGGCTTAACCCAACAATGAAGGAGGTAGTTAAAGCTGAGGTACTCAAACTGTTAAATGCAGGAATTATTTATGCTATATCTGACAGTTCTTGGGTGAGCCCTGTGCAGGTGGCCCCAAAGAAAAGGGGGGGTGACTGTCATAAAAAATGACATGAACGAGTTCATATCCACTAGGAGAGTCACTGAATGGCGTGTCTATATTAACTACAGGAAGTTGAATAAGGCTACACGAAAAGATCACTTTCCCTTTCGTTTTATTGATCAGATGCTTGATAGACTTGCTGGTTATACTTATTATTGGTTTCTTAATGGCTATTTAGGTTATAACCAGATCGTTATTGCTCCTGAGGACCAAGAGAAGACTACGTTGACATGCCCTTATGGAACATATGCTTTCAGGAGAATGCAATTTGGATTGTGCAACGCACCTGCCACTTTCCAGCATTGCATGATGGCAATATTCCATGACATGATTGAGGAGATAATGGAGGTTTTTATGGATGATTTTTCTGTCTTTGGTTGTTCAATTGATATCTCTTTGCATAATCTCGCCCGTGTTTTACAGAGGTGCCAGGAAACTAACCTTGTTTTGAATTGGGAAAAATGTCATTTTATGGTCAAGGATGGTATAATCCTAGGGTACAAAGTCTCTAAAAAGGGACTAGAGGTGGATAGAGCTAAGATCTCAGCAATTGAACAACTACCACCTCCAATCAATGTTTGGGAGTACGCAGTTTCTTAGGACATGCAGGGTTTTATAGACGGTTCATACAAGATTTTTGAAAAATTGTGAAACCCTTGTGTATATTGCTAGAAAAAAATTCTCTTTTTGTAGTTAGTGATGACTGTTTAGTTGCTTTTGATCTTTTAAAGAAAAAGCTAACTTCTGCTCCCATTATTGTTGTGCCAGATTGGAGTCAACCCTTTGAGATCATGTGTGATGCTAGTGACTACGTTGTAGGCGCAGTTCTAGGCCAACGTCGGGAAAAGATTTTCAGGACCATCTATTATGCAAGCAAGACTTTAGATAGTGCACAACAAAATTACACTACCATTGAAAAACAGATGATTGTTGTTGTGTTTTCTTTTGATAAATTTAGGCCTTATCTGTTAGGGACTAGAGTAATTGTACACACTGACCATGCTGCACTTAGATATTTATTTGATAAGAAAGATGTTAAACCTCGCCTGATTAGATGGATTCTTTTGTTGCAGGAGTTTGACTTTGATATCAGAGATAGGAAAGGATGTGAAAATGTGGTAGCTGACCAACTATCCAGGATAGAAAAGGAGGACAATTCACCTTCTCTCCCTATCACAGAAGATTTCCCTAATGAAAGATTTTATCAGGTACAGGATAATTTACCATGGTTTCGTGATTATGTGAATTATCTTGTAGGAGGAGTAATGCTACTAGATCTAACTTCTCAGCAAAAGAAAAAATTCTTACATGATGTGAAGTCCTATCTATGGGATGATCCACTACTCTTCAAGGTTGGTGCAGATCAACTTATCAGAAGGTGTGTGCATCGAGAGGAAGTGGGCAAAATCATATATGACTGTCATGCCTCCCCTTATGGAGGACATTTTGGGCCCACTCGAACAGCTGCTAAAGTATTACAATCAGGTTTTTATTGGCCCACTCTTTTTAAAGATTGTTATACTTTTGTACGAACTTGTGATCGATGCCAACGGACAGGTAATATTTCACGTCAGCATGGACTTCCTTTTACCCCTATTCTTGAAGTTGAATTATTTGATGTCTGGGGAATAGATTTTATGGGGCCTTTTCCCTCTTCACATGGTTATCTGTATATCCTGGTTGCAGTAGATTATGTTTCTAAGTGGGTATAGGCCATTGCCGCTAAGAAAAACGATGCTCGTGTTGTCATTAAGTTTTTACACAAAAATATTTTCACGAGATTTGGCACTCCTCGAGCTATTATTAGCGATCAAGGCACTCACTTTTGCAATAAACTGTTTGATTCTATGTTAGCCAGGTATGGTGTTAGGCATAAGATCTCATTAGCATATCATCCTCAGACAATTGGCCAAGCTGAGATCTCAAACAGGGAGATTAAACTCATTCTGGAGAAAACAGTCAAAACCAACAGGAAGAATTGGGCCCACAAATTGGATGAGGTACTATGGACATATTGCACGACCTTCAAAACACCGATAGGTGCATCACCGTACCGATTGGTGTTTGGCAAGGCGTGCCACTTACCTGTAGAGCTGGAACATAAAACCTACTGGGCCATCAGAACTCTTAACTTTGACCATCAGAAGGCGGGCGAGCAAAGATTGTTGCAAATCAATGAGATGGAGGAGTTCAGAAATCAAGCCTATAAAACGCCAAGTTATATAAAGAAAGAACAACTCGTTGGCATGATCAACAGATAAAAAATAGAACATTTTCTCCTGGGCAGCAAGTTCTCCTTTTTAACTCACGTTTATGTTTGTTTCCAGGTAAATTGAAATCATGGTGGTCGGGTCCATTCATTGTGAAGGAAGTATTTCCTTATGGGGCAATTGGATTGCAAGGCAAGGATGGAACATCGTTCAAAGTCAATAGGCAACGTGTGAAACATTACTGCAGTGACGAGGAGTGACATCTGGAGAACATTATCCTTACTGATGGAAATGCCATGTGACCCAACTATAAATGGTCTCGCTGAAAGACGTTAAAGAAAGCGCTGAACGGGAGGCAACCCGATATATTTTAATTCAGTTATTTTAATTTATTTTATTTTAATTTAATTTTATTATTTTATCTTTTATTAGTTGGTTGACATTTTTTTGTTTTTTGTTTTCAGGTAAAAAAAAAAAAAGTTTGAAACGGCGTCGCAAGGCTTATCCAAGTGTTGCAACCCTTACGCTGGCGTTGCAACGCCAGGCGTAGAGTTGCAACGCTGCGCACTGTATCAGGCACGCGACCCTTGAGTACAGCGTTGCAACGCTGTCGCGAAATCTTGAATTTTAAAGTTCCAGATTTGCCGAACAACCATAAAACTTTCATTTTCTCCTCTCTTTTCTCTCTTCTTTGTTTCAATCTCCCTTACTATTTCCTCAAGAGGGTTTACTTTAACCTTTCCCCACTCATTATTCTTCCTATTTTGTGCTAGATTGGGCATTTTGGGGCAAAGTTCATACCCATTTGAAGAAAATCGTAGGTAACAATTTCTCCACCATTTTCTTTCCGATTTGTGTGATATTTCTGTTATTAGGCCTAAGATTGGTTGTTTGTGTTGCTGTATTATTGGTTAGGATGATTAATCTTGGGCTTAGATTAATTTTCATAGCATATTGTTGAGATTAGGAGATTTGGGTAGTTTAATGAAAGTGCCCTAAATGTGTTTTCATAGTAAATTGATGTTAATGTTCATTTTTTTCCATCTTTGGGCACTATTACTCGTTAAGGCTTGAATCTTAAGTTCTTGAATTCATTGATTTTGGTAACATATGTCCCCCCTCCTTAGTTGTGCATTTTGATAAATACATGATTTGGTTATGTGGTCGTATCTTTGCTCATTAATTTTGGTAAGACAAGTTCTTGATCATTAGGTGCATTTTGCCCTTGGTAAGACACTTCCTTACTCTTTAGTTGTGTTTGTGCTTCACTTTGGACTACTTTTCCTACATGAGCATGAGATGAGTTGATTTGAATTACTATGTCAATTTGGGCATTTGGATGTCTTCACTTACTAATTGGGCACTTATTCTTATTATTGGATGGAGCATGGATAATTGTTTTGCTTGGATTGTCTTTGGGCTTATGCTTATTTTCCCCTTGCCCTTATATGCATATGATGAAGTGGTCCACTTTTATATATGGCCTTCTTGTGTTGTATTTCCACTTCTTGTTCATGATTGATAGGTGGCGAACATCAAAGTTCATTTTCATTTATACTTCCTCCCCCATTTACATCATCCTTGGGTAGAGAACTTCAAAGTTCATTTTCATCTATACTTCATGCACCATCCACAGGGCATCTCCTTGTTTTCCCTGTTACTTTGCACTAACTTTGTTACTTGCCCTTGTCTAGTTCTTTCTTCTACACTGTTCCCAAATGGCACCAAAAAGGGCAAAGACAACAGCTGGCTCTAGTTCTTAATATGATGGACGACGGTTCGTGGATGCTGAAGCTGTGAGTCGGTACCAGAGTTATGTAGTGCATCGCGCTCTGGTGCCTGAGTGGGGCATTGTTCCTGATGACTCCCATCACAAGGACATCTACACTACCTTTCAGCAGAGACATTGGGAGTTGTTGGTGCAACAACTCGAAGAAGGAGTGGTCCCACTTGTGTGAGAATTTTACCCTAACATGCATCTGGAGGCTTACCATACCACTGTGCGAGGGAAACGCACCCCGTTCGACGCTGTGTCAATTAACAGGTATTTTCACTTACCTGACTATGAGACTGATGAGTACACTATCTATGCCAGGACACAGTTCAATTCTGCACAAGGTACTTGCCACGCTAGCACGACCTGGGGCTCAATGGGTAACAAGGAGAGGCGAGGTCTCCAAACTCCAGACAGTAGACCTCACCGTGTCTAGCAGAGTGTGGCACAGTTTTATCTATGCTAGATTCCAGCCGGTTGCACACCTGAGTGACGTGATGAAGGAGCGCGCTATCCTCTTGTACGCCATTGTTACTGGCAAGACGATTGATGTAGGCAAAGTCATCGATCGATATATCGTGCACGTCGCGAGAGCACAACCACCACGGGTGGACTAGGCGATCCCTCTCTCATCACCGCCCTCTTTCGTCTTGCCGGAGTCACCTGGACATCCGAGGAGGAGCTGATTCACCGCAAGGGGGTGATGAATAAAAACTACATCATGGGACTTCGGGATCATGATCAAGCAGCACTTGCGGGGATACAGGCAGACGAGTAATATTTTTTCCTTGACGGAGTCGAGGGTGTGATAGGAGAGGAGGAGCAGCATGAGTTACCACAACGCCCTGCCCCATAGGAGTACCAGGATCTGGTTCAGGCCATGGCTAGACTCGAGCAACGATTCGACCAGCATGAAACACAAAGTCATAGGGAGGAGCGCCGGATAATGAGACATCTGCAGTACAGTGAGGCCTCTCACCGCCATCTTTATGACTGTCTCCGGCACATTCATGGCGCAGATCCTTCATTCACGGGCCCTATGCCTCCTTACGCATCCTCTGATGAGGAATGAGACTTTTTCATGTTCAGGGCAGTACAATTCTTTTCTCTCCCCCGTTGTTTCTTTAGCTGATTTAGATGTTATTTTCTTAACTGTATTTGCACATTCAGGACAATGTTGTTCTTAAGTTTGGGGGTGATTGTATGACTTTTAATCATTTATTCTCGCATGAGATTTATCTCGACTCCATTCCATTTCCATCATATTCTTTTACATTGTGTGTTTTGGTGCATTTGATCGATTTCAGGTTAATGGAATGAACTACCCTTTGTAAGTTTTTCATACTTTGACTATGATAACCACTGATGAAATTTAATTGAGAATTGTGAATAATGTTCATCAGCCTAGAGAACTTGATTAAATTCCAATTATAGGATGTTTAAAATTTATTAGAGAATTTCTTGAACCTAATTGCACTTAGCCAATCCCGGAAAGATCCTGAAAGCTTAGGACAAGTTTATGTTGTCCAGAAAATCGTTGTCACCTCGATAGGCTTATGAACAAATGAAAGAGCAAGTTTGCTTAATTGAAAATTATACTTTTTTAAAAAGTTTTTCCACTAAAAAAAAAAAAATGTTAAATAACAGGGTACTCCAACATCCTAAGTATTATGACCAATACTTGTCTTTTGAAGGATTAAACTTAGGATGCAAGTAGTCTCTGACAATCTGTATGGTATTTGTGCTCGTAGTCAGCTATTTTCACCACAAAGTGTTAATATGTTGGAACGAAGGCATAGACGACTGAAGGACTCCCTCAAAAAAAAATTAATAATAAAGTTTAAGTTTAGGGGTGAAAGAAAAACAGTGATAAAATGTAAAAATTTTCTGATTATGTAAATGAGCTGAAGATTTGGAGCATAAGGCCAGTGTAGAGGGAAAATGAACAGAGGACTCAATAAGGTTATCTTGGACTTACAAGGACTAAACTGGAAAAGGCTATCACACAACCACAAAAGGAATAATTTGATCTAATTTTAAAATCTTATTATGTAGTTTTTAATCCGTGTTACCCTTCTGATGAATTTATTCTTCGATTCATACAATTCCTGAGGTTTGAGTCTGTAGTAGGAAACTTACTCTGATATGATCGATCTTTTTCTTATTTTTGCTCGAGGACTAGCAATTGTTTAAGTTTAGGGGTGTTTGATAGCAAACAAAATGTGCTATCCTTAGGCTTAAATCGTGTTAGTTTTATGATAATTTCAGGGCTTTAACGTATTTAATTTTTGAAATTCAGGTTAAAGAGCAATGTGAGAATGGATGAAGAATTATGGGGAGAAATGAGCCAAAATTGACATTAAATGGAAGAATCAAGGTCAAAACAAACCATCAAATCCGAGGAGATGGCGTTGCAACGCCATTCAGGACGTTGCAACGCTCTGTGTGCAACCATCTACTATGGAAGCACTTACCAATGGCGTTGCAACGCTCCACATGCAGCAGCTACGTTTTGAAGATCCGTGACGATGGTGTTGCAATGCTGTAAGCCCTAAACCCTATTCTCTTTTATCATTGAGCACTCGTTCATGATGTTTTGAAATATGCAAAATCGTATAGGTTGCACTAAACGATGTCGTGATCGAATTTGGGAATCTATTGAATTTGGAGCTACAATGTGTCTAAACTTCATAAAGGGATAGGTAAACATTGAAATAAGCATATTAAAAGTTTCATTGAAGTAAGTTCAAATCATTAGCAATTTGGAGAAGTTTTAGGTGCAGCATGTATTGAATGGAAGATCATATGTCTCACAGACTTGGGATAAGTTGGCTAAATGCTTAGGGTTTCTTTACACACATATTTTGGTGTTTTAAAAAAAAAGAAAAGAAATGAAGTGAAGGATAAAAGGAAAACAAGGAAGGAAAAGCTCAAACCATTTTGGTTTGGTTTGCTTTAAAAATAATGAAGAAAATGAAATGAAATGAATGGATATAACATTGTGTTTTGTTTTGTTTAGGAAATAAAAGGAAAGAAAAGAAAAGAAAGAAAGGGATAAAGGAAAGGAAAAGAAAAGGAAAAAGAAAAGAAAAAGCAAAAGGGAAAAAGACAAAGATTGCCTCCTTGCTTTTTAAAATGACTTTATCTTCTCCATTTTCTTCTTCATTTATCAAAACCAAGCTGAAATTTCGTGGGAGAAGGAGAAAGGAAGAAGAAGGAAGCCATTTTTCATAAACTTGGAGCTGTTGTTGCAGAAGAAAGGAGAAGAACTCAAGAGGATTCTTTATTGCGAAGAAGGAGATCAACTCAGACCAGTTCTGATGTTTTGGTCTTTTCGAGCTCAAAAAGAAGAGGTAAGAGTTGAGTTTTTGATACATGAAAGTTAACTCAATTTGGAACAAAGTTTGTGAAGGAAGCTCGAACTAATACTGAAGTTAACTTACTGTTTTGTGAAGAGGAAGACAGAAAGACGAGAATTTCTTTGTCAAATCTGGGAAGTCTCTCGATGTTTTAGTTGTTCGATCTGTATTCTTGGAGTTAGAAGCTATAATTGGTATGGTTAGAAAGCTTATTCAATTTTTCTACAAGTTTTGAGAAGGAATCGTGAGAAGAAAATGATTGGAAGATGTTGTAATCTTGAGTTAAGTTTCGGGTTGCAGCGAGGAAGTGAAATCTGGAATGCTGAGAATCATTTTAGGGGTTAAGCTACTGAGGTAATTTCTAACCAATACGTTAGGAGTCTCATTTTTATGTCTTCATAAGAGTTTTAGAGGGTTCAAAAGGAAGAGTTTGGTATAAAGTACATTCTTTTTGGATAAGTAATGAAGAAGTTATGGCTGTCTGAAAACAGGGCGAAAATCTGAAAATGCTGGAATTTTGAAAGTGTGTTTTCTTGCAAGTTTTAAGGTCAAAAATCATGAGCTCAAGGTTCTAATGATTGATTTGGCTTGTTTGACAGGCCATGAGCAAATAGGTCAAGTTTACAAGCCAAGGTTTCAATTCTAATACTGTGAGTGACTCTATCTTAGAACTATGTTTTTCTTCATGAACATAAGTGTTGATAATTACATCTTGTTTGAACTAGTTGTGAATGGCTTCATGGAGTTTTCTAACATAAGGTTCATGATGGAACCTAAGCATGCTTTGAATTAGTTGTAACTATAAATCAAAGTATGGAAACTAAATTATGTAAGTATGCTTTCCTTTAGAGAATGTTTTGTGTAAATCCACTTGGGAACATATTTAGATGATAATATGAAATTGTCAAGAAATTGTTGTATGTGTTATAAAGACATGATTTCCATGGTAAACAAGTTATGCCTTGATCTTGATTAACCCCTAATCTTTGAAGGACATTCGAGAAGGTACTTAGGGGAATGAATCATGATATCCCGATCTTGAAGGACAATGAGAAGGTATCAGGAAGTAAATGGTTTTACCTAAATCTTTGAAGGACAATGAGAAGGTATTTGGGTAGTAAATGGTTTTACCTTAATACTGAAGGACATAGAGAAGGTATTAGGGAAAACCAAACGACCAAAGGTATTCCACGTGCACGTGAGAGAGAGAGAGAGAGAGGTATGAACCTTATTGGAATAAATGTAACTCTACCACCTCTATGGTTTGATGTGGAGTCATGTAATGTGCTTTATTGTTATGAGCTTTTATATTATTGATTTATCTACCCTCGAAAAGTTAGTACATTTCGAGTTGTGTGCTATGCACAAGTGGTGACTTAAAACACAGTAAATTGGAAGCATGGTTTGTTAATGTTTACAAGCAGGATGTTAAGCTATTTTGTACTTATAATCTGCCATTATTATGATTCACCTGTGAGCTTATAATGTTTTAAAGATAGACACTCACTGAGCTTTTTAGCTCATTCTTTCAATGTTTTCAACCATTTTCAGGTAGAGATCGAGCTCCTTGTACCTGACATCCTGCCATAGTCTGCTGGAAGTTTCATAAGTTGTTAGTTTGTACGTGGCTGGTGTTGTATAGCAAGTCGTTATGTAGTTATAGAAGTTTTGTACATTAGTGGTTGTATAAACAATGAGTTGTCTTGTGTTGTTTTAATGCACTTGACTTTTAGTTTCCAAGAGAGACTTATGAAGGGTTTCTCCTTGTGTATGTTTGATAGTTGTCCAGTTTCTGCTGTGTTATGTTAAAATGTTCCTTATGCGAACATAGTTTGTTTATCAGGAGATCAGGGTCAGCAGGTATTGTTAAGAGGTAAACAATGTCTGTTGGTTTCACGCCACCTTTCGGGCTAAGTAGCAGGTAGTTCGGGAGGGGGTGTGACAACAATATCAGAGCGATTAGCTCCATGGGAATGAGACAGGGGCAAGTTAGCTCACGAGAATAAAGTAAAAATCATAACAAGTTATTGAGTTAGTTCGGATCGAACTAGTAAGGTATGGTCCAAGTAAGGATAAGAGTAAGTCCGATTAGGGCTAAATGTGAATAGAAGTTTAGTCTCGTGTATGGGAGTTAGATATCCATAGTAAGTCTAGTATATTGATATGTTATTGGAGTCATGCGACCACGTACTAGCAGACGACGCTGGCAAGATCAGGGCGGGATGCAGGATCCTACCCAAGGCCAATCTGAGAGGGGATCTAGTGCCCCGAGAGTCCAAACTGAGGTTACAGATGAGCAACATGTTAGTTTCTCACAGGGGGCAGGTGGGCCAGAGAGAGCAGGGCCAAGTGATTAAAAAAAAAAAAAAAAAAAAAAAAAAAAAGGTGTATAGAATAGAACGTCTAAAGAAATTAGGAGCCACAGTGTTTGATGGTTCCATAGATCCAGCTGATCTTGAAGTTTGGCTGAATATGCTACAAAATGTTTTGATGTAATGAGTTGCTCTGAGGAGCAAAGTCAAGCTAGCCACATTCCTATTAGAGGAAGAAGCAGAGGGATGGTGGAAATCGATTTTAGCCAGATGGAGTGATGCACGTACTCTGGATTGGCAAACATTCAGAGGCATATTCGAAGATAAATATTACCCTAGCACGTATCGTGAGACAAAGAGGATGAATTTTTAGAAGCGAAGGAAGGGCCACTTTCGGTGGTGAGTATGAGAGAAGATATCACCGAAAATTTGCCACGGTATCTTGATGTGATTATGGCATCTGAGAGTGACAGGTGTCGGAGATTTGAAAGTGGGTTACGTCCTGAGATACGAACCCCAGTCACAGGCATTGCAAAGTGGGCTGACTTTTCCCTGCTTGTAGAGAGTGCTCTACGTGTTGAGCAGCGAGTATAACAGCCTGCACAAACAAAGTGGTGGAGCCTACTCAAGGGCCTTCACCGACGAGCAGTTTCCATGGTCGTGAGCAGCGACGATTCACACCTGGAGTGAATGTTTTGAGTCGTCAGGACTTTAAAAGTCGAGCTGGCGGCTAGACATCGAGGTAAACGAATGTTAGTGGTGCCTATCAGAGGCAAAGTCAAAGAGCACCTAGTCAATCTGCGGATCCACGGTAAGACCACGACAATACAGAGTGCATTGCAAAGTGCAACAAGGAGAACTCCATGTATAAATTGTGGTAGGAATCACTGAGGCCAATGTCTGATTGATGTCAATGTGTGTTACCAATGTGGGCAACAAGGACATTTCAAGAGGGATTGTCCACAGCTTAGAGTAGCCACACAGAGGGACCAGGGAGTTGGGTCCCGAGATAGTTGAAGCGACCAAGAGTTCCAGTAGCTGCAAGAGAGGGCACCGTGGTGCTAAATAGAAAGGAAGTTGTTTTCAAGAAACCGAGATTAGCTGGAATGGTTTTTAGGGGAAAAGGAAGATTATTCCTACGAGCTTGATTTCACATTAAATGCTTGAAAAGTTGTTGAGGAAAGGTTGCATGGCATTTCTTGCACACGTAGTGGAGGTGCAGGAAGAAAAACTAAAACCAGAAGATGTTCTTGTTGTGAACGAATTTCTTGATGTTTTTCCAGTAGATCTGTCAGGGTTGCCACCTGATAGGGAAGTTGAGTTCACTATTAAATTGCTACTAGGAATAGCACCTATTTCTTAAGCTCTTGTATATACTGGCTCCAAGTGAGCTCAAGGAGTTGAAGATGCGATTACAAGAACTAGTTGATAAATGATACACGGACCTAGTGTATCACCCCGGGAGCTCAAGTGTTATTTGTAAAGAAAAGAGATGGTACCCTTAGATTATGCATTGATTATAAGCGATTAACCAAGTCACGATCGTAACAAGTATCCTTTACCCGATATAGATGACTTGTTTGACCAGTTAAGAGGAACATCAGTGTTTTCTAAGATTGATTTGAGATCAGGATACCATCGGTTAAAGGTAAGGGAAACAGATATTCCTGAGACAACGTTCAGAACCAAATATGGGCATTATGAGCATTTAGTAATATCATTCGGTTTAACGAATGCACCAGCAGTTTTCATGGACCTCATGAATAGGATATTCCACTAGTATTTGGATCAGTTCGTGATAGTATTTATTGATGATATACTAGTTTACTCAATTGATAAGAAAGCTCATGAGGAACATTTGAGGATTATTCTACAAACACTACGAGATAAGCAGTTGTATGCTAAATTCACCAAATGTGAGTTTTGGTTGAATCAGGTAGTGTTTCTGGGGCATGATGTTTCAACAAATGGTGTTAGTATGGATCTAAATTAAGTGAAAGTTGTGGACAACTTGGAGAGACTAGTTAGTGCGACAGAGGTACGTAGTTTCCTAGGCGTGGCGGGGATACTACAGACGGTTTGTTGAGGATTTCTCACGATTAGCATTACCATTAACAATTTTGACAAGGAAGAATGCTAAGTTTGAATGGTTAGATGAGTGTGAACAGGGTTTTAAAGAGCTGAAAAAGAGGTTAGTTACAGTACCTATTTTGACACTTCCTGTAACGGGAATAGAGTATGTAATTTATTGTGACGCCTCGAGGCAAGGTTTAGGGTTTGTGCTCGTGCAAGAAGGAAAAATAATAGCTTATGTGTCAAGACAATTGAAAAAGCACGAATGTAATTACCCTACCCATGATCTCGAGCTAGTAGCAGTTGTTTTAGCATTGAAGATCCGGAGACATTACTTGTTGGGTGAAAGGTGTCACATTTACACGGATCATAAGAGTCTCAAAATATATCTTTGATCGGAGGAGTTAAATGTGAGACAAAGAAGATAGTTAGAACGATTAAAGATTATGATTGTACTATAGAATACCATCCGTAAAGGCGAATGTGGTAGCAGATACTTTGAGTAGGAAGTCAAGACTTCCTAAGGGCGCCTGTGTGTGGTATTCGAGCAACATTTTTAAGTACTCTAAGGGATTCTAAGGCGGTTGTCAATGCAGAGAGAGTTCAAGGAGTCTTTTAGCTCTGCTCAGTCAGTCTTCACTCATAGCAAAGGTTGTGAGAAGACAACCGAGAGGATAGTAACTCGTAGAAAATGTTTGGAAAGTCCAAACAGGGCCTGACAAAGAGAATTGAAGATGAGACCGGATGAGCCATAGAGAGCGAGAGAAGACTGTGTGTTCCATGTTTTAGTGAGCTTAAAGATGCTATTCTAGAGGAAGCTCATAGTTCACCTTACGCTATATGCATCCGAGAAGCACCAAGATGTATAAGACATTGAAAGGGAACGTATTGGTGACATGGGATGAAGCGAGAGGTAGCTAATTATGTTGATAATGTTTGATCTCGCCAACCGGTTAACCAGCTTAGACGAAACCAGGAGGACTCCTTAATCCATTGCGGTCTTAGGAATGGAAATGGGAGCATATCACTATGGATTTTCTCATTTGGATTACCATATATTTCTAGTGAACATGATGGTATTTGGGTAATGGTGAATAGACTCACTAAAACAGCACGGTTTATACCGATTTAAGCGACGTTTACACTTGATCAGCTTATTGAGCTATATGTCGAAAGAATTGTAAGTCAATACGGAGTGCCAGTGTCCATAGTTTCAGATAGGGATCCAAGATTTACTTCTAAGTTTTGGCTTAGTTTACAGAAGGCTATGGGGACAAAGTTGAAATTTAGTACAGCGTTCCATCCTCAGACAGATGGTCAGTTAAAGAGGACCATCCAGACCCTAGAGGATATGTTGAGAGCATGTGTCCTTCAATTTAAGGGTAGTTGTGATACACACCTATCACTTATGCAATCCGCTTATAATAATAAATTATCACCAAGTATTGGCATGGCACCATTTGAGGCTCAGTATGGAAGGTCGAGTAGAACGCCCGTATGTTAGTACAAGTTCCGACGGATAATATTAAGGTAATCAGAGAAAATCTGAAGGTAGTACAAGACCGTCAAAAGATTTATGCAGATAAGCGACGAAAGGATTTAGAATTCCAGGTCGGAGATCAAGTATTCTTGATGTTATCTCCGTGGAGAGGTGTCCTTCGTTTTGGCAAGAAAGGTAAGTTAAGTCCTAGATATATTGGTCCTTATCCAAGATGCTTGGGGCGAATTAGGCCGACCCTCTGATTTGGAGTGACCAGCAGAAACTATCTTGAGTACATGATGTTTTTCATGTGTTCATGTTGAGGAAGTATTATCCGGATCCGACACATGTGTTGCAAGCACAACCGGTTGAGTTGAAAGAAGACATAAGTTACATAGAGGATGCGGTTCAAATCCTCGACAGGAAAGAACAAGTTTTGAAAAAGAAATCGATCTCACTCGTGAAGGTTCGTTGGAGACATTACGACGTCGAGGAAGCAACATGGGAAAGCGAAGACACAATGAAAGGAAAGTACCCACAACTTTTCTCGTCTTTGAATTTCGAGGCGAAATTCCTCTTAAGGTAGTAAATTGTAAGCCCTAAACTCTATTCTCTTTTATCATTGAGCACTCGTTCATGATGTTTTGAAATATGCAAAATCGTATAGGTTGCACTAAACGATGTCGTGATCGAATTTGGGAATCTATTGAATTTGGAGCTACAATGTGTCTAAACTTCATAAAGGGATAGGTAAACATTGAAATAAGCATATTAAAAGTTTCATTGAAGTAAGTTCAAATCATTAGCAATTTGGAGAAGTTTTAGGTGCAAAGCATGTATTGAATGGAAGATCATATGTCTCACAGACTTGGGATAAGTTGGCTAAATGCTTAGGGTTTCTTTACACACTTATTTTGGTGTTTAAAAAAAAAAGAAAAGAAATGAAGTGAAGGATAAAAGGAAAACAAGGAAGGAAAAGCTCAAACCATTTTGGTTTGGTTTGCTTTAAAAATAATGAAGAAAATGAAATGAAATGAATGGATATAACATTGTGTTTTGTTTTGTTTAGGAAATAAAAGGAAAGAAAAGAAAAGAAAGAAAGGGATAAAGGAAAGGAAAAGAAAAGGAAAAAGAAAAGAAAAAGCAAAAGGGAAAAAGACAAAGATTGCCTCCTTGCTTTTTAAAATGGCTTTATCTTCTCCATTTTATTCTTCATTTATCAAAACCAAGCTGAAATTTCGTGGGAGAAGGAGAAAGGAAGAAGAAGGAAGCCATTTTTCATAAACTTGGAGCTGTTGTTGCAGAAGAAAGGAGAAGAACTCAAGAGGATTCTTTATTGCAACAAGGAGATCAACTCAGACCAGTTCTGATGTTTTGGTCTTTTCGAGCTCAAAAAGAAGAGGTAAGAGTTGAGTTTTTGATACATGAAAGTTACCTCAATTTGGAACAAAGATTGTGAAGGAAGCTCGAACTAATACTGAAGTTAACTTACTGTTTTGTGAAGAGGAAGACAGAAGACAGAATTTGCTGTCAAATCTGGGAAGTCTCTGATGTTTTGGTTGTTCTGATCTGTATACTTGGAGTTAGAAGCTCTAATTGGTATGGTTAAAAGCTTATTCAATTTTCTACAAGTTTTGAGAAGGAATCGTGAGAAGAAAATGATTGGAAGATGTTGTAATCTTCAGGTTAAGTTTCGGGTTGCAGCGGGAAGTGAAATGCGGAACAAAGAAAGAAAATCATTTTAGGGGTTAAGCTACTGAGGTAATTTCTAACCAATACGTTAGGAATCTCATTTTCATGTCTTCATAAGAGTTTTAGAGGGTTCAAAAAGGAAGAGTTTGGTATAAAGTACATTCTTTGTGGATAAGTAATGAAGAAGTTATGGTTGTCTGAAAACAGGACAGAAAATCTGAAAATGCTGGAATTTTGAAAGTGTGTTTTCTTGCAAGTTTTAAGGTCAAAAATCATGAGCTCAAGGTTCTAATGATTGATTTGGCTTGTTTGACAGGCCAAGAGCAAATATGTCAAGTTTACAAGCCAAGGTTCCAATTCTAATACTGTGAGTGACTCTATCTTAGAACTATGTTTGACCTATGTTTTTCTTCATGAACATAAGTGTTGATAATTACATCTTGTTTGAACTAGTTGTGAATGGCTTCATGGAGTTTTCTAACATAAGGTTCATGATGGAACCTAAGCATGCTTTGAATTAGTTGTAACTATAAATCAAAGTATGGAAACTAAATTATGTAAGTATGCTTTCCTTTAGAGAATGTTTTGTGTAAATCCACTTGGGAACATATTTAGATGATAATATGAAATTGTCAAGAAATTGTTGTATGTGTTATAAAGACATGATTTCCATGGTAAACAAGTTATGCCTTGATCTTGATTAACCCCTAATCTTGAAGGACATTCGAGAAGGTACTTAGGGGAATGAATCATGATATCCCGATCTTGAAGGACAATGAGAAGGTATCCGGGAAGTAAATGGTTTTACCTAAATAATTGAAGGACAATGAGAAGGTATTTGGGTAGTAAATGGTTTTACCTTAATACTGAAGGACATAGAGAAGGTATTAGGGAAAACCAAACGACCAAAGGTATTCCACGTGCACGTGAGAGAGAGAGAGAGAGAGGTATGAACCTTATTGGAATAAATGTAACTCTACCACCTCTATGGTTTGATGTGGAGTCATGTCATGTGCTTTATTGTTATGAGCTTTTATATTATTGATTTATCTACCCTCGAAAAGTTAGTACATTTCGAGTTGTGTGCTATATGCACAAGTGGTGACTTAAAACACATGAAATTGGAAGCATGGTTTGTTAATGTTTACAAACAGATGTTAAGCTATTTTGTACTTATAATCTGCCATTATTATGATTCACCTGTGAGCTTATAATGTTTTAAAGATAGACACTCACTGAGCTTTTTAGCTCATTCTTTCAATGTTTTCAACCATTTTCAGGTAGAGATCGAGCTCCTTGTACACGACATCCCGCCATAGTCTGTTGGAAGTTTCATAAGTTGTTAGTTTGTGCGTGGTTTGGTGTTGTATAGCAAAGTCGTTATGTAGTTATAGAAGTTTTGTACATTAGTGGTTGTATAAACAATGAGTTGTCTTGTGTTGTTTTGATGCACTTGACTTTTAGTTTCCAAGAGAGACTTATGAAGGGTTTCTCCTTGTGTATGTTTGATAGTTGTCCAGTTTCTGCTGTGTTATGTTAAAATGTTCCTTATGCGAACATAGTTTGTTTATCAGGAGATCAGGGTCAGCAGGTATTGTTAAGAGGTAAACAATGTCTGTTGGTTTCACGCCACCTTTCGGGCTAAGTAGCAGGTAGTTCGGGAGGGGGTGTGACAAATGCTGCCTTGTAGCGTTGGAACGCCACTTCGATAGTAGAAGACACGCGAGGGTAGCAGCGTTGCAACGCTACTTCTATAAGAAAAGGCGCGCGAGGTTTGCAGCGTTGCAACGCTGCCTGATATTTTCCATATATGAGTTATTCGCTAGGGCATTTAATTCAAGTGATGAATGTATGTTATAGTATAGTATTATTCATGTGATGAATGATCAAACACTATAACATAGAAATGCACGTAACCTAAGTTAATTATTAGTTTTAAAATGTTTAGAACTTGAATAACTAGACTTAGGTTTTCTAGTTCTAATAAGATTAGAATTAGGAAATCAAATATGACCTTTGTATGGAGACTGATAAGTAACTCTGTCCAAGGAAAGTTTTGTCTAAGGCTATAGTATTTAAGTTGACGCTTTGCGAAACACCCTTACCTGGAAACCGACCTTAGAGTGAATTCGGTCCAGAGATTCTTAGGTTATATTCTCGTGAGTGTCGTTAATTAAGAGTTAATTAATTTACTCACATAGACCTAAGTTAATAATCTGATTATAGACTTAGGCTAATCCAATATAAAAGTTATATTGGTAGACTTAGTTAAATTTTAGCCGGTTTATCTAGGTCAATCCCGATTATTTTAAAGTGCTGAGTGGGAGGAAATAAAGTGTATGAGATACATTTAATTTTCCATCCACAAATCTCCATTAAGTTCGCACCGTGAGATTCATGCTCGGTCTCGTGGCGCAAATGGGAGCGTCCCCCTATGGGTGGCATTTGTATGGGTCAATATCAACGTGAATGGAGAGAGTAATTATAGTGGGTGGGAGCGGGACTGTGGCGGGACCTCTGGGTCTCTTCTTTCGATTCACACCGTGAGACGCCTATGATGTGCCTGCTAGTTTGGCCTGGAACAGACAATCCCTATGGAGGGCCTTGATCATGGGAGTCGGAACACCGTGAATTCTCGAAAGGGATAGGATTTCCATCATTGTTTTTCTTCTCAGTCCTCCCTACGGCGGCTATTTTTTTGACAGATACATGGAAATTTAATGATTGAGGGTGACACTCACAGGATTATTAAGAGTTAATGGATTCAGGCCGAAAAATGGTAACTGGATGGCTAATGGAATAAGAGTTATTCTGGTATTAGGGTCTGGTCGAGAAAGTCTCGTCCTAGACGAGGAGTGAATTTGTCTACCCTACGGTTGCGGTCATTCTAAACCTTTAGGGTATCATTTCAAATTTTGAATGACCAAGGGATCATAGGATAAAAATTTGCTAAAACCTTATTGGATTTTCAAAAGAATTTGCGAGACTAATACAAAGTTTTTTTCTATTTTTCTAGCAATAAAAATGTCAAACGCTTTTGACGCTCCTTTAGCTTCCGTTATGTTAGTCGGCGATAGTATTTAGTGAAAAAATAATATAGACATGATTTTTGTAAATGACGACCAAGAGATCGCGCTCGCTGAGGAGGGTCCTCAGGTGCTCGGTCAAACAGTCCTTTTCAACGATCTACAAACCTTCCAGCCCTTGGTGCAAACCAGGGGACAGGAAGCTGAGGCAAGTTTTGCCTTAAGACCTTTTCACAGGGGTTCGACCTCTAGGATAAAGTTTGTAGGCTCTTCAGGCCCTAAAGGGAAGAAGGAGAAGCTGAAAAAGGTTAAGGTTGATCGCGCTGCCGCCCCAAAAGGCAAAGAAATCAAGGATGTTGCCAGAAAGTGTTTCTAATGCAACGAGTACGGACGCCTGAAAAGGAGTTGTCCCAAGTTCCTTGATGTGAAGAAGATGACAGGTAAATGTGATTTACTTGTCACATAAAGTTGTTTAGTGGAGAGTAATGACTCTGTTTGGATATTAAATTTAGGCGCCACTAACCATGTTTGTCTTCTTTTGAAGGATTAAGTTCCTGGCAGCGGCTGCAAGAGGGTGAGATAACACTCAGTGTTGGATCCAGAGAAGTTGTCTCAGCTGCAGCAATAGGCACGGTGTTGTTCTTTGGTGGGAAGTACTTATTATTGGATAATATGTACATAGTTCATGTGTTTACGAGAAACGTAGTCTCTATTTCCTCGCTAATAGAACAAAATATTTTTGTTTCTTTCAAGGATAATAAAGCGTTTATTTCTCGAAATGGAAATTTGATTTGTTCTTCTTAGCTTGAGAGCGACTTGTATATTTTGAAACAGCAGAAACGCGAACTAAGAGATTAAAAGTTTCTCCAAAAGAAAGTGCCCATCTTTGGCATCTACGGTTAGGCCACATTAATCTGAATATAATTGAGAGACTAGTGAAGACTGAACTTCTAAGCGAGTTGGAAGAAAACTCTTTATCGGTATGTGATTCATCCCTTGAAGGCAAAATGACCAAACGTCCTTTTAGTAGCAAAGGATATAAAGTAAAGGAGGCCCTTGAGCTTATACATTCTGACCTCTATGGTCCGATGAATGTTAAAGCACGAGGTGGTTACGAATACTTCATATCTTTTATAGATAACTATTCGAGGTATGGGTACACTTACCTAATGCATAGGAAGTCTAAAACACTTGAAAAGTTCAAGGAGTTCAAGACTGAGGTTGAGAACCTGTTAGGTAAAACTATAAAAACACTTCGATCGGATCGAAGTGGAGAGTATATGGACACCGAATTCAAGGACTATATGATAGAACATGGAATTACGTCCCAACTCTCAGCACCTGGTATGCCACAGCAGAATGGTGTATCGGAGAGGAAAAACAGAACCTTGTTGGACATGGTTCGGTCGATGATGAGCTATGCTCATCTTCTTGATTTTTTTTGGGGTTACACATTGGAGACTGCGGTTTACATTTTGAACAAAGTTTCGGCGAAAGGTGTTTGTGAAACGCCTTTCGAACTCTGGCATGGTCGTAAAACCTGTTTACGTCATTTCAGAATTTGGGGATGCTCGACCCATGTGTTGGTGTCAAACCCGAAGAAGTTGGAACCACGTTCAAAGTTGTGCCTTTTTGTAGGTTACCCAAAAGAGACTAGAGGTGGTTTCTTTTACGATCCTAAGGATAATAGGGTGCTTATGTCGACAAACGTCACTTTCCTTGAGGAATACAACATCAGGGTGAAGGGAATGAGAATCCCGCGCAGCGGAAGACGATTGAATCGTCGAGGTATAAATATGCAACATGATTTTATTAAAAATGATCTAATACTAGATCTAGGCTAAACATGCTTAAAAGAAGAAGAAAAAATACAACAAGATGAGTTCTTACTTACTTGTTGTAGACTTTCTTCAAAATTTCTTCTTCAAATCACGAACTCTTCGTGCTCCTCGAACTCAACGAACACTCCCACAAAAGGAACTCGAACACAGCCAAATAGCCTTCTCGGTTGTTCTCTTTTGGAGAAATAAAGATGGTGGGATCTTTTGAGTTTTGGAGAGGGAGGAGAATTGAGAGAGAATTGAGAGAATTCCTCTTCTCTTCTTTGATGCAAAATCAAAAAATGAGAGATTAAACTTACATTCTTCTTGCAAGAAGGTTTATATAGTGGTATTGATGGAGTTAAAATCTCCAGATAATTACCCCCTTACCACAACCATAGGTTATGCACATCTCATTTGCATAACCATATAATATAAGATATCTCATATCTAATATTGCAAATCTCATTTGCAATAATTGTGGATTAATTAAATTGAATCACATCCAATTTAATTTCTCTCAATCAATTTCTCCAATTAGCCCTAATTAAACAATTAGGCTAACCTATAGTTTATTATGAATCTCATTCACATTAACCTATATATTATATCATTCATGTCTCATATAAATGACATGAATGCCCTTAAAGTGAAATTGAACACTTCAATTTCATACAAAAACATTAACCCTTCTTTTAACCTAGGTGGAGCCAACCGAGGGACCTAATGGACCTACAGTGACGAGCTTCAATGATCCGAGATTAACCTGCCAAACTCTTTGACACGGTTAACCAACATTCATTAGCTACGGTAACACTCAACTATAGCCCGTAGCTGCACTCCCGTCAGTGGAGAATATTACGTGTCCACTGATATAACCAATACCCATGAGTCGACATTTCAAAGGTTATTCGTAGACACGACTGGGTCAAATTACCGTTTTACCCCTGAGTCTACCTCTTGTTCCTTAAGTCCCCACTGGTACTCTAATGAACAACATATTGTGATGGTCCAACCATTCACAACACCCTTCTCGGGCCAGTGAGAAGGTGGGCGCCCGTTGTCCAAGCCCTAGAGACAGCACTTAAGGGAACAACCCATCTAGTTTCCTAAAGGCGGGAACGAGTGAATTTCATCTTGCGTAGTTAAGTTCCCAGCTCCCTACATGGTTCTGTCCCTGAGAAGATAGGCATATTGGGCGAGTAACTGTGACCACCCTCACCCGTACTAGTCAATCAACAGACCCTTGCAGACAAGAGTCCATAACACGCTCAGAATTCAGGTCGAGTCACTAATGGTCATCTACGAAGTTATTCTTCCTTACTGTCAACGGTGTTAGATCAGTAGGTCTAATAAATCACGGTCCGCTCTTGTACAATCTCATTGCACAGGATGCCCCCCACTCGCATGTCAACCACATGAACGAGTCAGATCACCTCGTTTGTATCTAATACAAAGTGGGCCGCATCCACAGTGTATCCAGGATTAGGTCAACAACCCTATCCATATATTGTAGACCGTTCGGGTCATTAACTGGAACGTGATCCTCCCTGTGTGTCCACTACACACCGTTCATGTTCTAGTTCTCTAATAAATTCAATGACCCTTGAGCTTAGTTTATTGGAAAAGTTTATAAATATTGCGAGACACAAAGTGATGAAATGAATAACTCTTATTAATTTCAAACAATATATTACAAACACGAGATTAGGACAAAAATCCCAACAAACACCCACTTGGACTAAGTTAGTGGAGAAAATACATTTCTGAAATGTAGATAGATTACAATGAAGTAATACAATAAACTAGGGCATTGAATACCCCCTAGTTTGGAAGCTCTCGAAGACCTAGACTCTCTAGGTGACCCTCAAACACCTTAGCCGTGAGGGGCTTTGTAAATGGATCAGCTACGTTGTGCTCCGACGCTATCTGCGTGACCGTCACGTCTCCGCGGTGCACAATCTCCCGTATCAGATGATACTTGCGCTCAATGTGTTTGCCTCTCTTATTGCTCCGAGGCTCACGCGAGTTGGAAATCGCACTGCTTGTTATCACGAGCGATTAGTGATCGGCAAGTTCATGTTTGAAACAACTTCCAAATCTGTCATGAACTTCCTAAGCCAAACAGCTTCATTTGCAGCTTCACAAGTCGCAACATACTCCGCTTCCATAGTAGAATCCCGAGTGATCCATAATGTCTCCAAATGTCCTGTTTAAGCTCTTAACCTGAAATTCAATGATTAACACACATAAAATCCCTGAAATTATCATAAAACTAGTAATAATTAAGCCTAAGGATAACACATTTTGCGTTCTATCAGATGTAGACCTTGCCCTTGTCATTGGCATTGGTCCATCTATCGAATACGTCAAGAACGCTTCGTGCCGCATTTGAGCGTGGCACCTGAGGACAATCCTCATGGTACCATTACGCTACTCAAATTTTGTTAAAACGATCTAACTATTAGATCTAGGCTAAACGTAAAAAGAATGATGAAATTACAGCAAGATAAAACTACATACTTGTTGAAGACTCTCTTCAAGGTTTCTTCCTCATTCACGAAAACTTCGTGCCTCTCGATCTCGACGAACACTTTCTCGAACAAAACCCAAACACCACCAACGACCTTCTCGGTTGTTCTTCCTTTGTAAGAAGGAAAGTTGTGGGACTTTTTGGTGTTTTGGGGAAGGAGGACAGTTGAGAGAAAACGAGAGAGAATTCTCTTCTTTTTGGGTGAAAATCCAACTAATGAGAGATTACTTGAATTCCTTATTGCAAGAAGGGATTGTATAGTGGAATAATCATGGAGTTAAATTCTCCACATTATTACCACTTTACCACAACCATAGGTTATGCAAATCTCATTTGCATAATCACATAACATAAGATATCTCATATATCATATTGCAAATCACATTTACAATAATTGTGGATTAATTAAATTGAATCGCATCCAATTTAATTTCTCTCAATTAATTTCTCAAATTAGCCCTAATTCAACAATTAGGCTAACCTATAGTTTATGATGAATCTCATTCACATTAAACTATATATTATATCATTCATATCTCATCTAAATGACATAAATGCCCTTAAAGTGAAATTAAACACTTCAATTTCATACCAAAACATTAACCCTTCTTTTAACCCAGATTAAGCCAACCGCGGGACCAAATGAACCTATAGTGACGGGCTCCAATGATCCGAGATTAACTTGTCAAACCCTTTGACCTGGTTAATCAACATTCATTAGCTACGGTAACACTCCACTATAGCCCGTAGCTGCACTCCAGTCGGTGAAGAATATTACGTGTCCACTGATATAACCAATGCCCATGAGTTGACCCTTCACTGGTTGTTCGTAGACACGACTGGGTCAAATTACCGTTTTACCCCTGTGTCTACCTCTTGTTCCTTAAGTCCCCACTGCTCCTCTAATGAACAACATATTGTTATGGTCCAACCATACATAACACCCTTATCGGGCCAGTGAGAAGGTGGGCGCCCGTTGTCCAAGCCCTGGAGACAGCACTTAAGGGAACAACATCTCTAGTTTCCCTAAAGGCGGGAACGAGTGAATTCCATCACGTGTAGTTATGTTCCAAGCTCCCTACTTGGTCCTGTCCCTCACCCGTACGAGTCAAAGGACAAACCCCGTGAGAGCGAGTCCGTAACACGCTTAGGATTCAAGTCGAGTCACTAATGGTCATCTACAAAATTATTAGTCCATACTGTCAACTGCGTTACATCAGAAGTTCTAATAACTCACGGTCCTGTCTTGTAAAATCTCATTGCACAGGATGCCCCCACTCGCATGTCAACCACATGAACGAGTCAGATCACCTCGTTTGTATCTAATAAAAAGCAGGTCGCATCCACAATGTATCCAGGATTAGGTATTCAACCCTATCCATATACTGTAAACCGTTCGGGTCATTAACTCGAACGTGATCCTCCCTGTGTCCACTACACACCATTCAAGTTCTAGTTCTATCATAAATTCAATGACCCTGGAGCTTAGTTTATTGAAAAAGTTTATAAATATTGCGAGACACAAAATGATGAAATCAATAACTCTTATTAATTTCAAACAGTAATTTACAAACACGAGATTAGGACAAAAATCCCAACAAACTCACACTTGGACTAAGCTAGTGGAGAAAATACATTTCTGAAATGTACATAAATTACAACGAAATAAATGGTTCAGCTTAGCCGTGAGGGGCTTTGTAAATGGTTCAGCTACGTTGTGCTCTGACGCTATCTACGTGACCGTCACGTCTCCGCGGTGCACAAACTCCCGTATCAGATGGTACTTGCGCTCAATGTGTTTGCCTCTCTTATGGCTCTGAGGCTCACGTGAGTTTGCTACTGCACCACTGTTATCACAGAACAGTGTGATCGACAAGTTTATATTTGGAACAACTTTCAAATCCGTCATGAACTTCCTAAGCCAAACAGCTTCCTTTGCAGCTTCACAAGCCGCAACATACTCCGCTTCCATAGTGGAATCACCGATGCATCCCACTTGATGCTTCGTCATACTACAGCTCCTCCATTCAGAATGAAGGTTGACCCTGAAGTGAATTTCCTAAAATCTTTATCGGTCTGAAAGTCAGAATCCGTGTATCCCGTAAGGATCAAATCCCCACTACCATACACTAAGATGTAGTTCTTCGTTCTCCTAAGATACTCGATGATTGCCTTTATGGCTGTCCAGTGATCTAAACCTCGATTGGACTGATATCTACTGGCAATTCCTACTGCATAACAGATGTCGGGTCTAGTACACAACATGGCATACATCAGGCTCCCTACAGCCGAAGCATATGGAATCCGTCTCATATCCTCAACATCTTGAGGAGTCATAGGACATTGATCCTTAGACAAGTGAACCCCATGCCTGAAAGGAAGTAAGCCCTTCTTGGAGTTCTGCATCTTATATCTAGACAATATCTTGTCAATATAAGACGCTTGAGACAAGGCTAGCGTTCTGTTCTTCCAGTTTCAGACAATCTGGATACCTAGAACATACTGAGCTTCTCCCAAATCTTTCATTTGGAATTGTGAAGCTAGCCACTTCTTTACGTCAGTAAGAAATTCTACCTCATTCCCAATGAGAAGAATATCGTCCACATACAACACCAAAAATGCGACAATTTTGTTAACGATTTTCTTGATCAAAGCCATAAGATTTGATCGCCTCGTCAAACCTTATATTCCAAGACCTCGAAGCTTGTTTCAGCCCATAAATGGACCTATGAAGTCAGCAAACCATTTTCTCTAGGCCTTGGACAATGAACCCTTCGGGCTTGTCCATGTAGATGGTCTCATCAAGTTGCCATTTAGAAAGGCTGTCTTGACGTCCATATGCCATACCTCGTACTCATAATACGTGGCAATGGCCAGAAGGATCCTGATCGACTTTACCATGGCAACAGGTGAAAAGGTCTTCTCATAGTCAACCCCTTCAACCTGGGTAAAACCCTTTGCCACTAGTCGGGCTTTGAAGGTCTGGACCTTCTCATCTACGCCACGTTTACGCTTGTAGATCCATTTGCAACAAATAGGTTTTACCCTATCCGGTTGATCTACAAGCTCCCATACATAATGGAAGTACATAGACTCTATTTCCTGGTCCATAGCTTTAATCCATTCGTCTCTGTCAACATCATCCATTGCCTGATCATATGAAAATGGATCCTCACAGTCATCATCAGGAGCGACAACTGAGGTTTGAGTTAAACCCACGTAGGGATCAGGTTGTCTCACAGTCCTTCCACTACGTCAACGGATTTGACTAGACGTGCTAGGATCAACAACACTTGTTGACGTACTAGCCCCATCAGCAACTCTTGCTGATGTACTGTCCATTTCATTTAACACATTTTTACTTCTTGCTAAATGATCCCTTACGTGGTCTTCCTCTAGGAAAGAGGCGTTTGTTGACACAAGCACCCTATTTTCCTTAGGATGGAAAAACAGACCACCCCTATTCCCTTTAGGGTAACCTACGAATAGGCACAATTTTGAACGGAGTTCAAACTTTTTCGGGTTTGACACAAACACGTGGGTCGGGCATCCCCAAATTCTGAAGTGATGTAAACTGCCTTTACGTCCACTCCAGAGCTCGAAAGGTGTTTCACAAACACTCTTCGACGGAACGTTGTTCAAAATATAGACCGCAGTCTCCACTACGTAACTCCAAAAGGAATTACGGAGACGAGCATAGCTAATCATCGACCAACCATGTCCAACAAGGTTCTGCTTTCTCTCTCCGATACACCATTCTCAACGTGGCATACCAGTCTTGAGAGTTGGGACGTAATTTAGTGTTCTATCATATAGTCCTGGAATTCAGTGTCCATGTAATCTCCACCTCGATCTGATCGAAGTGTTTTAAGCGATTTACCTAAGAGGTTATCAACCTTAGTCTTGTACTCCTTCAAATTTTCAAGTGTTTCAGACTTTTCCACTAAAAGGATGTTTGCTCATCATCGGACCACAAAGTTCAGAATGTACTAACTCAAGAGGCTCTTTGGCTCTATATCCTTTTCCACTAAAAGGACGTTTGGTCATCTTGCCCTCAAGGCATGACTCACACACCGACAAAGAGTTTTCTTCAAACTCGTTTAGAAGTCCCCTCTTCACTAGTTTCTCAATCGTATTGAGATTAATGTGGCCTAACCGTAGATGCCAAAGATGGGCATTTTCTTTAGGAGAAACGTTCGCTTACTTAGTTCGTGTTTCTACAGTTTTAAACAATTAAGTATTCAAAACACTTTTTACCGAAGTAGGTTTCAAAACATACAGATTATGCTCATGTGAAGCAGAACAAATAAGATTACCATTTATGGAAATAAACGTTTTATTACCATAAAAAGAAACGGAAATACACTGTTCTAAAAGGCAGCAAATAGAAACTAGGTTTCTAGTAAACCCTGGAACTATAAACAAATTGTCCAACTAAATGTAGTTCCTGCCAAAATGTAGCTTCACCTTGTCGATCGCTGGAGCAGAGAAAAGCTCCCCGGATCTAACCCGTAGAGTCACCTCACCCTCTCGCAACGGCTGCCAGGAATCAATCCCCTGAAAAGAAGAACAAACATGGTTAGTGGCACCCGAATCCAATATCTAGGTAGAGTCACTAGTCTCCACTAAACAAGTTTCTGTCACAAGTAAATCACATTTACCTTGATTCTTCCTCTCGGCCAGGAATTTTGGACAGTTCCTCTTCTAGTGTCCGACCCCATTGCAGTGGAAATACTTTCCTTTCTCTGCAACGTTCTTGACCTTCTTGCCCTTGTGGGCGGCAACTCGGTCAGTTTTACCCCTCTTCACCCTCTTCTTCCCTTTCGGACGTGAAGGAGCAACAGGTTTCGTCCAGAGGTCGAACCCCTGTGATAAGACCTGTAGGCAACATTTGCCTCAGATTCCTTGACCCTGTTCAAGGACTGAAAAATTCTGTAGCTCATTGAGGAGGGTAGTCGAGTGCAAACTAATTTTGTTCATAATAAAGATTGCTCTGGCCCGAAAGAAAGTCTTCGGAAGAGTCTCCGAAATAAAACTGACTTGGCTCGACTCATTGATCGAAGCCCCGTTCATCTCAGCCAGATTAAAGTGGGTCATCATGTCTAGAACATGTTCACGGACATACGACCCCTCTTTCATCCGCGCGTTGAAGACGTATTTGAGCGAGTCATGCCAGACCTGAAAGGACTGTTGTCCAAACATTTCCTACAAGGACTCCATGATCTCCTTGGCGGTGACCATAAGCTCATGCTTCTTTGCCAAAACATCAGGCATGTTGGCAATGATGTAGACCTTGGCCTTTTCATTGGCCCTGATTCATCGAACGTATGCATCGCGAACACTTCGCGACGCTGTCGAGCCCAGGATCTGAGGACACTCCTCAGACAGCACGAACTTAATGTAGTCAGTTACCAAAATTGTGTTAATGTTGATTTTCCAACTTTGGTATTTATCTCCCACTAATTTAACGGAGGCGAGTAGAGCTATTATTGCGCTAGACATGTTTGAAGCTGAAAAAATTAAGAAAACTTTGTTTTAGTCTCGGAAAAAACTTTTCAAATCCAATCATGTTTTAGCAAAATTGTTTTATGATGCCTAGGTCATTCAAAATCTTGCAATGATATCCTAAAGGTTTAGAATGACCGCCACCGAAAGGTGAATAGAACACTTCTCCTCTACGACAAGACTTTCACGATCAGACCCTAATCCCAGAATCACTCTTATTCCATTAGGCGCCCAATTAACATTGTTTGGTCGAATTCATTAAAACTTAACGAATTATGTGAGTGTCACCCTCAATCTTTAAGTTTTTAAGCATCCGTCCAAACAATAGCCACCGAAGGGTGAACTAAGAAGGAAAACCAACCAGGAAACTGTATCCATTTCGAGAATTCACGGTGTTCCGACTCCCATGATCAAGCCCTCCGAAGGGATTGTCTGGTCCAGGCAAAAGTAGCAGGCGGATCATACGGGTCTCATGGTGTGAATCTAAAGAAGAGACTGTGGGTCTCGTTTTCACAAGTTCCGCTCCCACTCACTTTAACTACTCTCTCCATCCACGGTGATATTAACCTATACAAATGCCACCTGAAGGGGGACGCTCCCATTTGCGCCACGAGGCCGAGTATAGATCTCATGGTGCGGACTTAAAGGAGATTTGTGGTTGGAAAATAAAATGTACCTCATACACTTTATTTCCTCCAACTTAGCACTTTAATTTTAATAGGGATTGACCTAGATAAACCGGCTAAAATTTACCTAAGTCTACCAATATAACTCTTATATGGTATTAACATAAGTCTATAATCACACTATAACTTAGGTCAATGTAAGTTAATTAAAACACTTTTAATTAGCGCCACTCACGATAAGTATAATCTAAGAATCTCCGGACTGAATTCACTCCCAGGTCGGTTTCCAGGTAGGGGTGTTCCGCAAGCGTCAACTTAAATACCCCAGCCTTAGACAAAACCTTCCTTAGATAGAGTTACTAATCAGTCTCCATTCATAGACCAAACTTTGATTTCCTATTTTTTAATCTCATTAGAAAATAGAAAACCTAAGTCTAATTATTCAAGTTCTAAACTCTTTAAAACTAATAATTAACTTAGGTTGCATGCATTTCTATGTTATAGTGCTTGACCATTCATCACATGAATAACTAAATAATATAACATAATATAATTCATCACATGAATATAAATGCATGAGCATACTTTAATCTAAAAAATATAACACTTATATTAATTAAATTAAACATGCATTTAATTATATTATAACTCTTATAATATAAATGATGGATGAAATGTTTAACCTAAGGTGGGATTTTAAATATATATGACATACATTATGCACATAGAAATTAATTAAATCATACATCTAATGCATAAAATAATTAAATAGCAAAAATAGATCGATTTTTAGCACCTAGGGGCAATTATTTAATTAAATAACATTAATATAACCCTTATATTAATATTATTTAATGAAATAATTAAATAAATAATTAAATACATTTTACATTAAATAAAATAATAAAAAAAACTACCCCACTAATTGAAAAAACCTCCCACGCCTGTGAACCGCTCGCGAACTGCCCATTACGCGTGTGGCGTTGCAACGCCGTAAGGCGGCGTTACGCCGCCGCCGGCGTCGGCGTTGAGGCGGCGTGCTCCACGCCGTGGCGTTGCAACGCTGCTCTGCAGCCAAGCCAGCGCCCGCAAGGATAGCGTTGAGACGCCGATGAACATCGTCTCAACGCCATCGACAAAACAACAAATACCTTTGCTGTTCTTCACCGATTTTCGCCTGTTTCCGTTCCGATTTCTTCACAGCAACTCTTGCCATAAACGACCGGGAATTACAGACTCGATTTACAACAAAAATACCCAAAAACAACGAGCCCTTACATTGATCTCATCAACATAAATTGTAAATCTACTCTAGTGCCAAAAATAGAAACATCCATTATGCAAACCATCATTCATCTCATGAAATTTAAGGCAATTTACCCACCTATCTTAACAAAAACAGTGCATAATGAAGAACCTTCAACTTGGCTATGATACCAATTGAAGGAAATGAAAATCCCCACGCAGCGAAAGACGATCGAATCGTCATGGTATCATTACGTTACTCGAATTTTGTTAAAACGATCAAACTATTAGATCTAGGCTAAACGTGCAAAAGAAGGAAGAGATTACAGCAAGATAAAACTACTTACTTGTTGAAGACTCTCTTCAAGGTCTCTTCCTCAGTCACGAACACTTTGTGCTTCTCGATCTCAACGAACACTTTCTCAAACAAAACCCGAAAACCACCAACGGCCTTCTCGATTGTTCTTTCTTTGGAAGAAGGAAAGTGGTGGGACTCTTTGGTGTTTTGGATAAGGAGGAGAGTTGAGAGAAAATGAGAGAGAATTCGCTTCTTTTAGGGTGAGAATCCAACAAATGAGAGATTACATGAATTCCTTCTTGCAAGAAAGGATTATATAGTGGAATAATCATGAAGTTAAAATCTCCACATTATTACCACTTTACCACAACCATAGGTTATGCAAATCTCATTTGCATAACCACATAATATAAGATATCTCATATCTCATATTGCAAATCACATTTGCAATAATTGTGGATTAATTAAATTGAATCACATCCAATTTAATTTCTCTCAATTAATTTCTCCAATTAGCCCTAATTCAACAATTAGGCTAACCTATAGTTTATTATGAATCTCATTCACATTAAACTATATATTATATCATTCATATGACATAAATGCCCTTAAAGTGAAATTGAACACTTAAATTTCATACCAAAACATTAACCCTTCTTTTAACCCAGATTGAACAAACCGAGGGACCTAATGGACCTATAGTGACGAGCTTTAATGATCCGAGATTAACCTGTCAAACTCTTTGACCCGGTTAATCAACATTCATTAGCTACGGTAGCACTCCACTATAGCCTGTAGCGGCACTCCCGCCAGTGCAGAATATTACGTGTCCACTGATATAACCAATGCCCATGAGTTGACCCTTCACAGGTTGTTCGTAGACACGGTTGGGTCAAATTATCGTTTTACCCCTGTGTCGACCTCTTGTTCCTTAAGTCCCTACTGCTCCTCTAATGAACAACATATTGTGATGGTCCAACCATACACAACACCCTTCTCGGGCAAGTGAGAAGGTGGGTGTCCGTTGTCCAAGCCCTTGAGACAGCACTTAAGGGAACAACCCCTCTAGTTTCCCTAATGACGGGAGCGAGTGAATTCCATCTCGCGTAGTTAAGTTCCCAGCTCCCTACTTGGTCCTGTCTCTGAGAAGATAGGCATATTGGGCGAGTAACTGTGACCACCCTCACCCGTACTAGTCAAAGGCCATACCCCTGCAGACAGGAGTCCGTAACACGCTTAGGATTCAGGTTGAGTCACTAATGGTCATCTACGAAATTATTACTCCTTATTATAAACAACGTTACATTAGTAGTTCTAATAACTCACGATCCTGGTTTTGCACAATCTCATTACACAGATGCCCCCACTCGCATGTCAACCACATGAACGGGTCGTAACACCTCGTTTGTATCTAATACAAAGCGGTCGCATCCACGGTGTATCCGAGGATTAGGTCTCCAACCCTATCCATATACCGTAGACCGTTCGGGTCATTAACTCAAACGTGATCCTCCCGTGTGTGTCCAAAGACACACACGCTCAAGTTCTAGTTCTCTCATAAATTCGATGACCCTTGAGCTTAGTTTATTGGAAAAGTTTATAAATATTGCGATACACAAAATGATGAAATCAATAACTCTTATTAATTTCAAACAGTAATTTACAAACACGAGATTAGGACAAAATTATAAATGGCATACATTATGCGAGATAAATTATACACAACAATTGCATAATTAAAATTGCAAAATTTGATGATATTTGACATCCAAAACATTTATTAAAATTAATATAATCAAATTATATTAATAATAATTAATTAAATCAAATAATAAGTGGAAATAAAAAAAACTAAAAAAATCTAAAATGAAGCTACTAATGCCAATCTCCCGCGGTCTTAGCTCACAAGACTCTCACCACTACCAGAGCGGCGTTGCAGTAACGCTGCGCACCCTCATCACCGCCGCTTGGCGTCTTATCGTTGAGCGGTGTTGCAACGCTACTCCTAGCGGTGCAACGCTCACGCATCGCCTTCATTATTAACCCACCGCTCCGCTTTTCTACAACAACACTTTGCCACGAACGACACGGACTTACATACTCGATTTACAATACATTTTGCCCACACAGACTGCACTTTACACTTTTTTTCAATTGAATTGTAAATCAAAATGCCAAATCATGAAAACATCTATTTTTGCAAAACCACATGCAATTTCTCTAAATTGAATGTTATACCCACCTAATTTTGTGCAATTTCTAACACAATTAAGAGCATGATTAGGTTCTACTTCTAATTGAAGGGGATTGCATCCCGTGCAGAAGCGATTGATCGCATATGCACTTAATTTTGTGACATAGAAAATGCACAAAAACATAAAAACTAATGCGAAGCATACTAATTTGAAAGCATAAATTTCTTAGAATATTACCTTTCAATACAAATTTGTCAAGTGGTTCCTCGTCGTAAAATGCATCCAAAAGGATGCTTTTATAGGCAATATTGGTGGAAACAAATTCTCTACCTATCTTGCCACTATCTCCACTTATTATGCATAAATGCATAATGTAAGGTGTCAAAGACCTTATTATATGAATCATATTCATATAATGTGGAGAAATTCGATTTGAATAAGTCCAAATCATATCATATATTATATCAATCATATCATATATAATTGATATAATCCCTAAATTTGAATTTGATCATTTCAAACTCATTTCAAAACTTTATACCCTCTATTAAATTCCATGTTGATGAAGGGAATAAAAGTCTCAACGTAGCCGAAGACGATCGAATCGTCTTGGTGATGTTGTGCAACTCAATTTTGTAAAAACTAATTATCACATAATTTAGATTAAACATGCTTTCTAAGAAGGAAAACAACAAGTATAAAGAGATACTTACTTGTTGAAGACTTTCTTCAAGATTCCTTCCCGTTCACGAACTCTTCGTTTTTCCTCGATCTCAACGATCTTGTACTCTTCTCACGAACACCGATTGGACACCACCACTTGATTTCTCGGTTGTTCTTCTTTTTTAAAGAAGGAGGATTGTGGGATCCTTCTTTTTTTTTTGTTTTGGGAGGAGAATTCTAGAGAGAATTTGAGAAAAAAGAAAGAGCTTCTTTTGGTGAGAATTCCAAAAATGAGCTTAAGCATCATGAACCCTTCTTGGAAAGGGGTTTATATAACGGTGATAGGTGAAGTTGAAATCTCCACCTATTTACCATTTTACCACAACTAAAGATTTTGCAAATCATATTTGCTTAACCACATATTATAAGATATCTCACATCTCATTTTACAAATCACATTTGCAACATTGTGGATTTTTTAAATTGAATCACACCCAATTTAATATCTCCCAACCTAATTTCTTCAAATTAGCCATAATCGAACAATTAGGCTAGCCTATAGTTTATTATGAATTTGATTCACATTAAACTATATATCATATCATTCGTATCTCATATAAATGACATAAATGTTCTTTAGTGAACTTGAACACTTCAATTCACACCATATAGTAAACCTTCTTTTAATCAAGTTTGAGCCAACCGAGGGACCTTATGGACCTACAGTGACGAGCTCCAATGATCCGAGATTAATCTATCAAACTCTTTGACCCTGTAAGCCCTAACTCTATTTTCTTTTATCATTTTGCACCCGTACTTGATGTGTTGAAATATGCAAAATGATATAGGTTGCACTAAAGGATGTCGTGATCGGATTTGAAAATCTATTTAATTGGGAGCTACAATGTGTTGAAAGCTTCATAAGGAGTTAGGTAAGCACTTGAAATAAGCATATTAAAAGTTGAATTGAAGTAAGTTAAACGATTTAGTAAATTGGGGAAGATTAAGATGTAATATGTATTGAATGGAAGATCTTATACCTCACAAACTAAATGCTTAGGGTTTATTTACTTTCTTATTTTGGTGTTTTAAAAAGGGTATTATGATGTAAATATTAATGTTGGAGCTGGCCAAAGGAGGTGAAGCCCCGGAGTTAAAAATTGCAAGTAGGTGCTGTCAAATTCGTAGGAAAACAACAAGTTGCTCGAAAATTGGTCATCTTCAAATGATCATAACTCGTAATATACTGAGCCAAATGCGATGATTTTTTAGTCAAAATCTCAGAAATTGAGTGTAGAATATGAAACATGTCGGCTTTTTGAAAATACGAAGAGGACGAAGGAGAAAGGTGCATAACAGTGAGAGGTGTTCAACGTTCTCGTGTAGCATAACAGTGTGGGGAGACAAGTTTGTTTTGAGCTCTTGAGGAGGAATTAGAAGCTGAAAGTTTGAGGTAAGTAAGCTAAGATGTTGTACTTGAGGTATATCAAAAAATATTTGGTTGTTGTTTTGATAAATTTTGAGAAACCCAAACTGAAAGTTGAACGTGAAATCTTAGGTGCAAAGAAAAAACTGCTAGCAAGAGATTGAAGGAGATGTGCTTCCATTTCTAGATAGCTTACAGCCAAGTGTGTATGGTTATCATGAATTAAGTTATGGGATTGAATTAGATCTGTTTCTAAGGTGCATAAGGAAAGGAATTAATGTTGTTAAATTCATTTTCAGGGCAAACGGAGATAGGAATAGCTTATAATTCTTGGAACTCTTTTGGTAATTGTGAGTGACTCTATTTTTGAACTATACTTGACCTTTGTTTTTCTTCAAAAACATCAATGTTGATCATTGAATCTTGTTGGAATTCATTATGTATAGTTTCATGGAGTTTTTAACATAATGTTCTTGATGGAACCTAAGCATGTTTTGAATTAGTTTGTACTATAAATCCAAGTATGGAAACTAAATTATGGAAGTATGATTTCCTCTAGAGCATGTCTTGTGTAAATCTATTTGGGAACATGTTTAGAAAATAATATGCAAAGGTTGAGAAATTGTTGTATGTATTATTGAAACATGATTTCCAAGGTGTACAAGTTATGACCATGTATGTTGTTAACCCCTAATATTGAAGGACTTTAGAGAAGGTACTTAGGGGTGAAGGAATCATGATTTCTCGATACTGACAGACAATGAGAAGGTATACGGGTAGTAAATGGTCTTACCTTAATACTGAAGGACATATAGAAGGTATTACGGGAAACCAAAGTGCCAATGGCATTCCACGTGCACGTGAGAGAGGAATGAACGTGATTAGTATAAACATAACTCTACCACCGCTAAGGTTCGAAAGCGGTATCATGCCATGAGTTTTATTGTATTCATCTATCTACCCTCAATATAGTACTGCATTATGAGATTTATGTTATACATAAGTGGTGACTTAAACCTGCAAATTGGAAGCATGGCTAGATTATGTTTACAAACAAATGTTAAGTTATTTCCTACTTATAGTCTGCCCATTATTATGCTTCACCTTTGAACTTAAAATGTTTTAAAAATAGACACTCACTGGGCTTCCCAACTCACGTATTCATATGTTTACTCTTCCCAGTGTGCGAGCGAGTTCCTGTGCTTAGCCTTGACAAGACCTGCTTTGCCACCACGCATTTTAGCTCCTTGTATATACATTTTCTTAGGTATATGGTTTGTAGTGAAAACTTATTAGTCGGGTTGTAATAAACTTGAAGGCCTTATGACAGCTAAAGAACATAGTACTGGAAGTGAATGTGTCCTGCTTATATGTGTATTCAATGTTCAATCTTGCTTGTTTAAACGTGTTGTGTTGCGTTTAATTATAGGTTAAGTCTTTCGTTAGTCAGGGAGAGACAGAAGAGAGTTGGTTATCTTTGTCTTTGCATCTCTTCCTAGGTTAAGCAAGTAAGCTGGGAGGGGGGTGTGACAACTTGGTATCAGAGCAAAAGGTTTTGGGAAGGGAACTAGGTTCATGCATTTAACTAGGAGCTGGTTGTCTTAACTATTTTAATAAGATTGTATAATTTAGGACCATGGCTCGAGGTGGCAAACGAGGCAGGCAAGTGGAGTCCGGAACTCAAGAAGCTACTGGTGATAGATGAAGAGAGGTATCAGAGGGAGAGTCTAGTCATCCTCATCAAGAGGTGAACATGGAGGAACAGATCTTCACGAGGATAACTTAAAGATTAGCTGAAAGTGTTGGATGAGTACATGCAGATCAAGAAAAAAAGTATGGCATTGAAAGACTGAAGGCCTTTGGTGCAACAACATTTGAAGGCACGACAGATCTCACTGATGTTGAGGTTTGGTTAAATCTGATTGAGATGTGTTTTAGGGTCATGCGATGCCCTGAAGACAGGAAGGTCGATTTAGCAGCATTCTTACTCAAGAAAGGAGCAGATGATTGGTGGAAGATAATAGAGAGCAGAAAAGGGGATGTTTGAAGCTGGAAAGAGTTTCGAAAGGCCTTTGAAGATAAGTATTATTCGAGCTCATATTGTGATGCGAAGAGGAACGAGTTTCTAGGACTCGTTCAGGGGTCGATGACTATAATAGAATATGAGAAGAAGTTCACAGAGTTGTCAAAGTATGCTAGCACTATTGTTGCAAGCGAGATAGATCGATGCAAGAGGTTCGAAGATTGTCTGCGAGTAGAGATCCGAACGCCTGTGACAGCAAGTTTGGAGTGGGCTGAGTTCTCAAAGCTTGTAGAGACGGCATTACGAGTAGAGCGAAGCCTAATAGATGACAGAATGGGAAAAGGAGCTGTAGGTGGTGGTCATACCACTTATTCTGTTGGTTTACCACGAGACCGATTCACACGAGGAGATAATAGGAGATTCACCTCAGGGTCTCTGGAAAAGGAAGCATTAAACCCCATCGTGGTGGGCAAACTACTCCAAGGACTGGAACAGGTGGACGTGGGGAAAGACAGAGGCAGCAGGGATCAAGTTTTCTGATAGGATCAGCAAGTGACTCCCGTACAGGGCAACCCAGTGAGTCAGTAGCTAGTTCAACAAGGAAACCTTTGTGCAACACTTGTGGAAAGTATCATTGGGGTCGATGTTTGAGTGGCGAAAATGTATGTTTCAACTGTGGGCAAGGCGGTCACTTAAAAAGGGAATGCCCCCAGCTAATGCAAGAAGGCATGGTAGGACAGAGAACCACATCACAGACCGTGAACCAGCAGCAAAATACTGGGGTAGCTGGAGGAGAAGGCACTAGTAGTGATAACTAGAAGGGACAGGTAGGTCGACCCCAACAACAGGGGAAGATTTACGCTATGACACAGCAGGAGGCAGAGGATGCACCAGAAGTTGTTACGGGTACACTTTCTATCTGTAGTAAACCTGCACATGCATTATTAGATTCAGGAGCTACGCATTCTTTTATCTATAAAATGTTTGCTGCTAGCATTCTTGCGAAGTTAGAACCTTTATCTGAGGAGTTGTGTATTTATACTCCTATTGGTCATATGTTGATAGTTTGCAGTGTTTATACTAATTCTATGGTGGAAGTGAATGGTATGACTATCACAACTGAATTGATTCCCTTACAACTTCAAGGGTTCGACGTTATCTTGGGGATGGATTTCTTGTCTAGGTATCATGCCTTAATGGACTGTCATAGGAAGGAAGTTGTGTTGAGGAAGCCAGGCGACACTGAGGTTGTGTTTAAGGGGTATAGGAAGATATTGCCTACTTGTATGATATCAACTATTAAAGCTAGAAAATTATTGAAGAAAGGTCGATCAACTTATCTTGCATATGTAGTTTGTGCACCAGTGAGAAAATTCAAACCTGAAGACATTCCAGTAGTATGTGAGTATTTAGATGTCTTCCCAGAAGAGCTAACAGGGTTGCCACTTGATAGAGAGGTGGAGTTTACCATAGACCTGATGCCAGGAACAGCGCCAATATCTCAAGCCCCGTATAGAATTGGACCGAAGGAATTGAAGGAATTGAAAACTCAGTTGCAGCAGTTGGTGGATAAGGGTTATATTCGACCAAGTGTATCTCCGTGGGGAGCACATGTGTTGTTTGTTAAAAAGAAGGATGAGACATTACGATTATGTATTGATTACCGACAACTGAATAAGGAAACAATACGTAACAAATATCCTTTGCCCCGCATAGATGACCTGTTCGATCAACTAAAGGGTGCCTCAATGTTTTCCAAAATTTAACGATCAGGTTACCATCAGCTGAACATCAATGATTCTGATGTACCAAATACAGCTTTCAGGACAAGGTATGGGCATTATGAATTCTTGGTAATGCCATTCGGGTTAACAAATGCCCCCGCAGCATTCATGGATCTCATGAATCGGGGATTCCATTCTTACCTTGATCAGTTTGTGATAGTATTTATTGATGACATCTTGGTGTATTCAGAAAGTAGAGGAAGCATGCAGAACATCTCAGACTAGTGCTACAGACAATACGAAATCGGAAGTTGTATGCAAAATTTAGTAAATGTGGGTTTTGGCTGGAACAGGTTGTGTTTTTGGGACACGTAGTGTCAGCAGCTGGAGTTCAAGTGGATCCTCAGAAGACAGAAGCTATAGTTAAGTGGGAGCAACCCACTTCAATAACGGAAGTCCATAGTTTTTTGGGACTTGCAGGATACTATCGACGTTTTGTTGAGGGGTTTTCGAAAATAGCTCTTCCATTAACCAGTTTGACAAAGAAGAATACAAAGTTCGAGTGGAGTGAAGAGTGTGGGAAAAGTTTTCAAGAGTTAAAGAACAGACTTGTCACAACACCGGTACTAACTCTACCCACCATGGGAAAAGAGTTTGAGGTTTACTGTGATGCTCACATCAGGGCCTTGGATGTGTGCTTATGCAGGATGAGAAAGTGATCGCTTATGCATCAAGACCGTTGAAAAAGCATGAATGTAATTATCCTACTCATGATCTGGAGCTTGCAACAGTTGTGTTAGCTTTAAAGATTTGGAGGGATTATCTGTTTGGTGAGAAGTGTTGTATTTACACAGATCATAAAAGTTTAAAATATATCTTCATCGAAAGAGTTGAATTTGAGACAACGACGGTGGCTTGAATTGATAAAAGATTATGACTGCACGATTGAATACCACCAAGGGAAGGCTAATGTTTTGGCTGATGCACTGAATAGGAAGTTGAAGCAACGTACGGGTTCACTTACTGCTCTTAGAGTGGCTTTATTTGAGGAACTCAAGAGTTCTAATGCAAAAGTGTATGTTGGTGACAAAGGGAACTTGTTAGCTCATTTTCAGGTAACACCTACCTTGATTAATGATGTTATCTCAAGTGAAGCTAAAGACCCAACCCCGAAGAAATTGATAGAAGAGGTGAACTTGAATCAGAGAGCAGATTACGAAGTAAGGCGTGATAAAGCGTTGATGAAGTATGGTATATTTTGTTTATCTAAAGATGAAACTTTTAGAAATGCGATACTAGAAGAAGCACATAGTTCAGCCTATGCGATGCATCCAGGAGCTACAAAGATGTATCGAACCTTAAGGAACCAGTATTGGTGGCCAGGAATGAAACAAGAAATCGCAGAGTATGTCTCTAAATGTTTAATTTGTCAGCAGGTGAAACCTAAACGACTGAAACCAGGAGGGCTTCTAAATCCACTCCCAATACCTGAATGGAAGTGGGAACATGTAACCATGGATTTCTTATTTGGATGATAGTAGACAGCTTGACTAAGACTGCTCGATTCTTACCCGTCAAGGTAAATTTACTCTTGATAAACTTGCTAAATTATATGTTGACAGGATTGTAAGCCAATAAAGAGCCCCAGTATCTATTGTGTCGGATAGGGATTCGAGATTTACTTCCAAGTTTTGGCCGAGTCTCCGAGAGGCCTTCGGAACTAGTACAACATTTCATCCACAAACCGATGGTCAGTCAGAAAGAACCATTCAGACCCTCGAAGACATGCTTCGAGCATGCATATTGCAATATAAAGGAAGCTGGGAGACTCACCTATCATTGATGGAGTTTGCATACAATAATAGGATCATTCTAGCATCGGAATGGCACCGTACGAAGCATTATATGGAAGGAAGTGTAGAACCTTTATTTGCTGGGGGGAGGTTGGAGAAAGGAAGCTGATAGGGCCAGAGGTTATTCAAGTTACCTCGGAGAATGTTAAATTTATCAGAGAAAGACTGAAGACAGCACAAGATAGACAAAAGAGCTACGCTGACAAACGAAGAAGAGATTTAGAATTCGAGATCGGAGACAAAGTTTTCCTGAGACTATCCCCGTGGAAGGGTATTTTGCGGTTCAGAAGGAAGGAGAAACTGAGCCCGAGATATATAGAGCCTTACGAGATTCTGGAGCGTGTAAGGCCATCAGCTTACAAATTAGCTTTACCGATAGAATTGTCTAGGGTACATAATGTTTTCCATGTATCAATGTTGAGGAAATACATTTCTCATCCATCACATGTGCTCAAGGTAGAACCAATATAACGTAAGGAGAATCTATCATATGAGAAAGAACCTCTACAAGTACTTGATCAGAAAGAACAAGTGCCTAGGAACAAGTCAATACCACTGGTAAAGGTGTTGTGGAGAAATCACGACGTCGAGGAAGCAACATGGGAGAGCGAAGACCAAATTAAAGAAATGTACCCACAACTTTTCTCGTGCATAATTTCGAGGGCGAAATTCCTCTTAAGGGGGTAGTAAACTGTAAGCCCTAAACTCTATTTTCTTTTATAATTTTGCACTCATACTTGATATGTTGAAATATGCAAAATGCTATAGGTTGCACTAAAGGATGTCGTGATCAGATTTGGGAATATATTTAATTGGGAGCTACAATGTGTTGAAAGCTTCATAAGGAGATAGGTAAGCCATTGAAATAAGCATATTAAAAGTTGAATTGAAGTAAGTTAAAAGCTTTAGCAAATTGGGGAAGTTTCGATGCAATATGTATTGAATGGAAGATCTTATACCTCACAAACTTAGTATAAGTTGACTAAATGCTTCGGGTTTATTTACTTCCTTATCTTGGTGTTTTAAAAAGGGGAATATGATGTAAATATTTAAGTTGGAGCTGGACAAAGGAGGTGAAGCCTCGGAGTTAAACATTGCAAGTAGGTGCTGTCAAATTCGTAAGAAAACAACAAGCAGCTGGAAAATAGATCATCTTCAAACGATCATATCTCGTAATTTACTGCGCCAAATTCGATGATTTTGGAGTCAAAATCTCAGAAATTGAGGGTAGAATACTGGCCGTCGCTTTGTCCGAAAAATACGAAGAGGACAGAGGTGTTCAAGGTTCTCGGGGAGCAGAATAGTGTGAGGAGACCCAAACTGAAAGTTGAACTTGAGGTCTATCAAAAAATAATTTGTGGTTGTTTTGATAAATTTTTAGAAACCCAAACTGAAAGTTGAACCTGAAATCTTAGGTGCAAAGAAAAAACTGCTAGCAAGAGATTGAAGGAGATGTGCTTCCATTTCTATATACCTTACAACCAAGTGTGTATGATTATCATGAATTAAGTTATGGGATTGAATTAGATCTATTCTTCAAGTGCATGAAGAATGTAATTAATGTTGTTAAATCCATTTTCAGGGCAAACGGAGATAGAAATAACTTATAGTCCTTGGAACTCTTTTGGTAATTGTGAGTGACTCTATTTTTGAACTATACTTGACCTTTGTTTTTCTTCTAAAACATAAATGTTGATCATTGAATCTTGCTGGAATTCATGATGTATAGTTTCCTGGAGTTTTTAACATAATGTTCTTGATGGGACCTAAGCATGTTTTGAATTTATTTGTACGATAAGTCCAAGTATGGAAACTAAATTATGGAAGTATGATTTCCTCTAGAGCATGTCTTGTGTAAATCTATATGGGAACATGTTTAGAAAATAATATGAAAAGGTTGAGAAATTGTTGTATGTATTATTGAAACATGATTTCCAAGGTATACAAGTTATGCCCATGAATGTTGTTAACCCTTAATACTGAAGGACATTAGAGAGGGTACTTAGGGGGGAAGGAATCATGATTTCCCGATTTGGAAGGACAATGAGAAGGTATAGAGATAGTAAATGGTCGTACCTTAATATTGAAGGACATAGAGAAGGTATTAGGGGAAGCCAAAGTGCCAATGGCATTCCACGTGCACGTGAGAGAGGAATGAACGTTATTAGTATAAACATAACTCTACCACCGCTAAGGTTCGAAAGCGGTATCATGCCATGAGTTTTATTGTATTGATCTATCTACCCTCAATATAGTACAGCATTATGAGATTTATGTTGTACATAAGTGGTGACTTAAACCTGTAAATTGGAGCATGGCTAGATTATGTTTACAAACAAATGTTAAGTTATTTTCTACTTATAGTCTGCCCATTATTATGCTTCACCTTTGAGCTTAAAATGATTTAAAAATAGACACTCACTGGGCTTCCTAGCTCACGTATTCATATGTTTACTCTTCCCAGGTAGCAGACGAGTTCCTGGTGCTTAGCCTTGAAAAGACCTGTTTGCCACCACGTCATTTTAGCTCATTGTATATACACTTTCTTATGTATATGGTTTGTAGTGAAAACATATTAGTCTGGTTGTAATAAACTTGAAGGCCGTATGACTAGCTAAAGAACATAGTACGGGAAGTGAATGTGTCGTGCTTCTATGTGTATTCAATGTTCAATCTTGCTTGTTCAAACGTGTTGTGTTGCGTTTAATTATAGGTTGAGTCTTTCGTTAGTCAGGGAGAGGCAGAAGAGAGTTGGTTATCTCTGTCTTTGCATCTCTTCCTAGGTTACACAAGTAAGCTGGGAGGGGGTGTGACAGACCCAGTTAATGAACATTCATTAGCTACGGTAACACTCAACTAAAGCCCGTAGCTGCACTCCCGTCAGTGTAAGACACTAAATGTCAACTGATATAACCAATGCCCATGAGTCGACCCTTCACAGGTTGTTCGTAGAGACTGTTAGGTCAAATTATCGTTTTACCCCTGTGTCTACTTCTTGTTTCTTAAGTCCCCACTGTTTCTCTAATGAACAACAACGTTTTAATGGTCCAACTATACACAACAACCCTCTCGGTCAAATGAGAGGGTGGGCACCCGTTGTCCAAGGCTTGGAGACAACACTTAAGGGAAAAACCCTCTAGTTTCCATAAATGCGAAAGCGAGTGAATTCCATCTCGCGTAGTTAAGGTCCCAGCTCCTTACTTGGTCCTATCCCTTACAAGATAGGCATATTGGGTGAGTAACTAGGACCACCTCACACGTGCATTAGTCAAAGGACGGACCCCGCAGCAGTGAGTCCGAAAACGCCTGGATTAATGTCGAGTCACTAATGGTCATCTCACGGTTATTAGTCCATACCGCAACGGTTACACATCGATAGGTCTAATAATTCACGGTTCGTTCTTGTACAATCTCATTGTACAAGATGCCCCCACTCGCATGTCAAGCACATGAACGAGTAAGATCACCTCGTTTGTATTTTGAATTATGTATTATATAAATCATATCATATATAATTGATATAATCACTAAATTTGAATTTGATCATTTCAAACTCATTCCAAAACTGTATACCCTCTATTAAATTCCATGTTGATGAAGGGAATAAAAGTCCAAGCGCAGCAGAAGACGATCGAATCGTTGTTGTGATGTTGTGCAACTCAATTTCGTAAAAACTAATTATTACACAATTTAGATTAAACATGATTTCTCAGAAGGAAAACAACAAGTATAAAGAGGTACTTACTTGTTGAAGACTTTCTTCAAGATTCTTTCCCGTTCACAAACTCTTCGTCGTTTCCTCGATCTCAAGGATGTTGTACTATTCTCACGAACACCAACCGGACACCACCACATGGTTTTTTTGTTTTTCTTCTTTTGGAAGAAGGAAGATATTGGGATCCTTCTTTTTTTTTTGGTTTTGGGAGGTGAATTCTAAAGTGAATTTGAGAGAGAAGAAAGAGCTTCTTTTGGTGAGAATTCAAAAAATGAGCTTAAGCATCACGAACCCTTCTTGCAAAGGAGTTTATATAACGGTGATAGGTGGAGTTGAAATCTCCACATATTTACCATTTTACCACAACTATAGGTTATGCAAATCATATTTGCATAACCTCATATTATAAGATATATCATATCTCATTTTACAAATCACATTTGCAACATTGTGGATCTTTTAAATAGAATCACATCCAATTTAATATCTCTCAAACTAATTTCTTCAAATTAGCCCTAATTCAACAATTAGGGTAACCTATAGTTTATTATTAATTTCATTGACATTAAACTATATATTATATCATTCATATCTCATATAAAAGACATAAATGCCCTTTAGTGAACTTGAACACTTCAATTCACACAAATATAGTAAACCTTCTTTTAATTTAGTTTGGCCAACTGAGGGACCTTACGGACTTACACTGACGAGCTCCAAAGATCCGAGATTAACCTATCAAACTCTTTCACCCGGTTAATCAACATTCATTAGCTACGGTAACACTCCATTAAAGCCCGTAGCTGCACTCCCGTCAGTGTAAGACATTATGTGTCCACTGATATAACCAATGTCCATGAGTCGACCCTTCACAGGTTGTTCGTAGACACTGTTGGGTCAGATTACCGTTTTACCCCTGTGTCTACTTCTTGTTCCTTAAGTCTCCACTGCTCCTCTAATGAACAACAATGTTTTAATGGTCCAACCATACACAACAACCCTCTTGGGCTAATGAGAAGGTGGGCGACCGTTGTCAAAGCCTTGGAGACAACACTTAAAGGAACAACCCCTCTAGTTTACCTAAAGGCGAGAACGAGTGAATTCCATCTCGCGTAGTTAAGTTCCGAGCTCCCGACTTGGTCCTGTCTCTGAGAAGATAGGCATATTGGGTGAGTAACTTTGACCACGCTCACCCGTACTAGTCAAACGACAGCCCCCCAGACAGGAGTCTGTAACACGCTCAGGATTCAGGTCGATTCACTAATGGTCACCTACAAAGTTATTAGTCCATACTATTAACGGTGTTACATCAGTAGGTCTAATAATTCACGGTCCCGTCTTGTACAATCTCATTGTACAGGATGCCCCCACTCGCATGTCAAGCACATGAACGAGTCGGATCACCTCGTTTGAATCGTAATACAAAGCGGGCCGCATCCAAAGCGTAACCAGGATTTGGTCTCCAACCCTATCCATATAGTGTAGACCGTTCGGGTCATTTACTCGAACGTGATCCTCCCTCTGTGTCTACTACACACCATTCAAGTTCTAGTTCTCTCATATATTCTATGACCCTGGAGCTTAGTTTATTGGACAAAGTTTTTAATAAATGTGAGACACAAAATGATGAAATAAATGACGTTTATTAATTTCAAATGTAAATTTACAAACAAAACGATATTAGGACAAACATCCCAACAGTTGAGCCAACCGAGGGACCTAATGGACATACAAATCATGAGCTCCAACGATACGATATTGTCTAATCAACCTCATTGATCTCGTCAATAACCATTCGGTAAATACGAGTCCCTCCATTAATGACTTGTAGCTGCACACTCCTCGCCGTAGGACAAGATGTATCCATTGATTTAACCAATTTTCGTTAATCAACCCTTCACAGGTCGTTCGTAGTCACAACTTGGTTGAATTACTGTTTTACCTCTGCTACTACTTCTTCCCACCACAAGCACCATAGATCCTCTAATGATGAACAAGTTTATGGTCTGACCATAAACATTATCCCTCTCTGGCCAGCAAGTGGGAGGGACCCCGTTGTTCAAGACCTGGATACAACTCTTAAGGAACAACCTATCTAGTTACCCTTGAACGGGAACGAGTGAATTCCTTCTTGCAAAGTTGAGTCCCCAGCTCCCTACAAACATTCATCCCTGAAAAGCTAGGCATATTGAGTCAGCAACTGTGGCTACTCTCACCCGACGGTTAGGAGTTGGCAACTCGCTCAGGATTTAGGTTGAATCACTATTGGTCATCGTTTGAATCATTAGCCCTAACCTACCAATTGTGTTAATTGAATAGTCTTACAATTATTGGTCCTATCTTGTACAAACTCATTGAACAGGATGTCCCCAATCGCATGTCAACTACATGAACGAGCTAGATTGCCTCGTTTGTATCAAATACAAACTGGGTCGCATCCATAATGTTAATAGGATAAGGTTCCCGACCTAATCCATCTACTATAGACCATTTGGTGACATTCTAAATGTGACCCTCAAGCTTAGTTTATTGGATTTAAGTTTGTAATTGCTAGAATACAAGTTTAAAGGAAAAATAACAACTTTATTAATTTCCTCAAATAATTAAAAATACACGAGTTTAGGGCATAAATCGCAACACACCCTTCGTAGTAGTATAACTTTTGTGGCATTTTTGCATACCTCAGATAGACTTTGTTGCACGTTAGCCTTTGTGGTAAGACCTAGAAAACTTTTGTAGCGAGTTGGGCTTCATTGCGAACCGAGATAGCCTTTGTACTGAGTTGTCGTTTGTGGTAGTGAGTCGAGGTCGAACTCTTGAGGTTAGGATTTGAGGTGAGTGGCTAGGGTCATAGAAATTTAAAGATGGATTTGATTGTTACTCTGCTCGTAAGGATGAGGTTTACAGCTATGTTGTCTTGTTGTGCTTTAGACTTGAGGGAGCTATTTACTGTGTCTTCCCAATAGTCACCCTTTTTTCTCTTTTTTTTTTTTTTTTTGCAGATTAAGCTCGACTGTGATCTGGAAGACGATGGGGACCACATTGCGAGGCTATGAATACTTTTCTTCTTCGTTATGCTGATTTTTAGTGTCGTGCGTTGTTGTTGGGCTAATGTTGGTTATTTGAACATGCTTTGTAGTATTTCGTTTTGTTTATGTCTGACAAATTTTAGGTTTATTCATTTGAACTCGTGATCCTGGTTTATTTCTAAAGATTCATAGTTGAGTTTGTGTTGTGATTTTTGACTGTTTAAGCCCCAACCCATGTGAATTTAAAGATAGTTGGAGGGTTGGAGGAATGTTTGAATTTAGAAGTGTTTTCGTCTCTTTAAACAATTTCTTGATTTTTTTAAAAGTCCTCGTAGAGTTGTTATGTTGCCGAAATTTCAGCGCGAATGACGTGACTTAAATAACACCCGTAGAAATGTTTCCATGAAAATTCAGGGTCGTGAAAATTTCTTTCAATTTTCATTGAATTCTTAAAATCTTCTGGACATAAACATTTCAATATAAATATTATAGACATTTTAAATTTGTTCAATACAAATATTACATACATTTTAAATATAATACATCAAAATGAACCGTTATAGTATAATAAAGTCACAATAATTATTGCTTCATATATTTTAATATATTTTAATAAATTTTCCCATACTTCATGCTAGGATTGAAATTTTCATATATATTTAGATTTAAATATTTTCTTAGCTTTTGCGTAGGACGATTAAAAATGGTCAACTATAGTCAAATTAAGCAACAAGTAAATAATTTCCTTAAATTTCAAGGATTTTCATAAATCATTGGAAAGTTTCTACCATCATTGTCGTTAAATTTTACATCGACATTTACATTTTCAACATTTTCTACAACAAACGATAATAAAGTCGTCGAAACAGTTCAATTTGTTTGGTACCGAGTTAACAAAGAATTCCCCATAAAAAACTATTGTATTTTAGTTATTATAATTTGGTTTAAGCTTAAAATTGTCAAGAGATAAAATGAAGAATGTAAAACATCAACATAACCAGGTACAGAGACAAGAATGTTTGCCTTCACAAGTTCCAGCTATATCACATTTTGAAGTTGTGATGCACATAATGTGGCACATTCTTCATTTACGCATGGTGTGGCATTAGATGATGGTAATGTCCTAGTGCACCTTGGTTGGTTCTCTTGTGCATTACTCATTATCATTTCCTCTCCTACAAAACCACAAAAAAAAATCCAATATTTTCTTTATGCATAACATATATTCATATTTCTACTAATAACGAACGTAAAAAGGAAGAATAATCACATGTTAATTTGCGAGAATGTATCTATCCTATGAGGTTTGTACTATCTAACGTTAAAGTATACTCAATACTCCAACAAAACATACATAAACATATATAAATATGGAGATGCAATTGTTAAGGCATCTTTACCTCCATGAAGTAGTTGTACATTAATCGTAACACCTATCTTTATATATGTGATGTGATATTTCAAAAAAATAGAAATGAAGATTGATATTAAAATTTAAAAAATATATTAAAAAAGATATAAAATGACTCAAACATTCAGAAAAAAAAATACATATTCAATAGTCAAAACCGTTTTCATACATAAAACAATAATAACTAAAATCATTGAAATTGCAATAATAACCAAGATAATTACCATTAAAAATTAGGAAAACAAGGACAACGGTTAAAATGAAGTTTGATTTCATTGTTTATTTATGCAAATTGTTGTTGCTTATATGTGAGAATTGTTTGTTTTCATTGCTTTATATAAATCAGGAAACCAAGGGCAATGGCTAAAATGAACTTTGCATTCCTATTTATTATTCACTTTTATTCAATATCCTTCTTTTATGGAAGTCTCTTAATGTAAAAATTTCCATAACCATTGGTGGCTATAATAAATTTCTTCAAGGTAATTGCGTTTTCCATGTGCATGGATATTTTTCCTTTTTTAGATTAAAAAAATAATAAATTTACTACACATACATACACGCAAAAAGGAAACCCAAATAATTTGCATAAAAAACTTCTTAATTTTATTTCTATGCATGATTTATTATTATGATATAAGTATATTGGGTAAGAAATTTAATTATTTTGCATGTATAAAAAATTAAATGTTATTCGAAATTGACTAAAAAACAGTAGATTAAATGTTAAAACATTCGTATTATGGATGTTATTCCATTTGTGGCTCAGGGAGATTGAATGTTAAAACATTCATTGTCGGGAGGTTATTCATTGATAGATGTGATTTTATGCTTCTAAAGGGTTATGGGAATAATAAATTGATCGGATCGAACCTCAAATTATCATGTAATAATAATGCTCACCGTCATCCACATGAATTAGAATTATTAGGTTAATTAAGTGCAATAGCAAATTAAAATTAATATTTTTTTAGAGAAACAAAACTTTGGAGTGAGATCAAAAAAATAAAATAAATTTTAAACTACTATTTAGAAAGGTGGTCTCCAAATTTTTAAACATATAATCGTTGAATAAATAAAAGCATGAGTCTTTAGATAAAGAATTTAGTTTAGGCAATCAATCTTTAAGCAAAAAACTACTATGTTATCAACATCCACTATGAGAACTCATGTATAACTATGAATTAACTACTCGGTCTATTTTAATTACTAGACACCACATTTCATGATTATCATAGGCACCTATAATTAGTCTACCCACTCACGCACGATAAATTAAGTGTAGTCTTATGCATTTATAGTTTTGACGTAAATTTACTCTATCGACCTAAGCATAGTTTACCATATACGGAATGTAACAAAGGTTTAAACAATAAAATTCTAATGCATAAAAAAATTAAAAGCAAACATTCAACTACAACATGAACAGAGTTCTAAAACATACCATCATTCTTGTCTCGATACAATGATTAAAATTCAATAATTGCATACAAAATTCCTAAATCTAATAGAAAAGCTAGGAGACGAGTATTAGACTAAGGTCGTAGGCCAACACTCATTCTTGGCATAAGGTCTACGATCTTGAGGTTTGAGTTTCGTCTTTCGCTCACAATGACTCACTTCCAAGCACTTATACATTGTGGAAATCGAGATTGATGTTTTCGTCTTTCCAAAAACAACTTCCCTTTTTGTAAATGCACAAACTTCCTTTTTATAGAGTTAAGAAAGCAATGCAATGCTAAGGGTAGTGTTGCAACATTGTACTTCATTTTCGTTATGAAGAAAAACAATTATCATTATGTTGCATTTAAATTCTAAGCACGCGGTTCTTAAAGCTTTAATGGTGGTAGCTTGAGGACTTTTATTCTAGCTTGTCGAAGGCCTTATCAAACATAAATTTATAAGACTTGGCAACATACATACTTTTTATAGAATTTTGCAATGACGGAATCCACTATAAGGATCAAACTTCTTAGTATTAATTAAGTACCATGGTTTCTCAAAACTTTTGATTCGATTTTTGAAAGCTAATAAAACCTAAATTCTACTTAAAAGTGGAGTAAAATTTTACCGAAACATTTGGTTAATTGTATACATGAAGTACATGTATTAAATTTGTCATGAAAGTATAAAAAATGCAATAACCCTAAGTCGAGAATTAGTAAGGTATTATATTGACTCTCTCAACCACAATTCAACACATTAAAAATATAAATCAACTCTTCGGTCTACTTCCACAACTAAATAAAACATTAAAAGGTTATCTAAGGCTTCTATAATTAACTTAATCATTCATGCAATAGGATAATCATAGTAAAACATTTAGTGTATTCTACATGCACTTATATTTTAAAGCTAAAAACAAAAAAAAAAAAAAAGCTTTTGAGAATAACTAGACAATGCATACAACAACCAGTTTCCAACGTGATTTTTCATAGAACCTCGAGTCTCCTACGTAGTGCACTAAATTGATCCTCAACACGTTTAAACAATGCTCTAATCGAAATGAAGGGTTAGGACTGAAGGAATCTAGATCCTTATTGTACAACATAAACGAATTTGGATTGGTAACTAGATTTTGGTTTGGCAAATACAAAAACCAATACATTGTAAAATTAACAATCGATAAACAATTAGGCATGAAGAGAATGTAGTAAACATGTTGAAAGCAATTCTAAACTAAAGGAACTAGAATTTACCTTTGTAGCTTTCCCAGCGGCTACACCTTGCTCATTTGTGAAACACACGAACTGTACTCCTATTGCAATTAAGAGGACAAGACAAGTAGTATTCACTACATATCCTCTAAGTTCTTTAGAACGAAGCTTTGGCGGGAAGCTTTAATTTTCAGGAAAGAGGTGAAATTTTCACAGAGAACTTTTCAGTGTGAATTGTTTTTCTGAAATGACACCCTAGCGATCGATCAGTTCAGTTCTCCCACTCCATACACATATCGATAGGGAGGGGAGAATAGCAGGGTAGTGGGGAACGTGTCAATTACACGCTCCTCTATAATTAATTTAAAAATAATTAATTAGTCAAATTAATTAAATCAGTTAATTATAATAATACATATAACCTATTCATTCAATTATATAACATCTAATTAAATAAATAAATTAATTAATTATATTGAATAAAGGTTATCAAGGATTAAATCATATTTAATCATACTCCCTTTAACCTATAGTTTTTTTATACATCTATGCACACAAAATTTTAACCTATAGTTTTTAATGCGAATCTCATTCAAATTAAAAAGCAATATTTGAACACTTTCAAATATTCAATTCTCTCAAGTAATCTCCTTTGAATCATATGCAAATTAAATTTATATTATAAATTTTCAATATGCATAGAAACTTTACATTATAATGTATCTCCATACGTCATTCTTATTCTCTAAGCGAATTTGAACATTTCAAATTCCAATCATTTTTTAATAATCTAAGAACCCTTTACGAGCTACAAAATGGACCTAATGGACCTACAGATCAGAAGCTCCGACAATACAAGATTATTAGGTTAATCTCATTAACCCCTTAATCAACATTCGTTAACTGCGGGATCACTCTACTAATGTCCAACAGTTGCACTCTTCTCACTGCAGATATATTTCAATGTCCATGTATATTGACCAATAACAACAAGTATATCCTTCACGAATGCTCATAACACCAGTTAGGTAAAATTACTTTTTTACCCCTGGATTACATCTTTGTCCTTAAGTACCAATGCGCCTTTAACGAACAACTTGTTTATGGTCCTACAAATAAAAAGAACTCTCTCTCGGACAAATGAGAGGGTCAGACCCTTTATTCAAGTCCTGGATACACCACTTATAGGAACACTCATCTACTTACCCTAGAGTAAGGAACGAGTGAATTCCATCTTGCTAAAGTAAGTCCCCAGTTGCCCGCTCGGTCTTGTCCTGAAGAAGGTAGGAGTTGGCGTCTCGAGTTCGTTTGACCATACTAGTCAAAGGACAATCCATAACAAACAAAAGTTCGTAATCTGCTCAGGATTGAGATCAAGTAGCCTAGGTCAACCTATTGAATTAGAAACCTAACTAGTCAACGGAGTTACATATAATGGTTACTATTTCGTTGTTCGGTTTTATGTGATCTAATAACATAGGATATCCCCACTCACATGTCGTCTACACGAACACGTTGCATCATTGTGTTTGTACCATATACAAAGTGGGACAAATCCATAGTATAACCAGTGGTGAGGTATCCAACCTTATCAATTTACTATAGACCCTTTAGAATGTTTCTCGAGTTTTCGTCCATCTATGTCATCTACATCAAGTTCAAGAGATATACAACAACCTAGGTTGTTTGATTATTGGAATGGTCAATATTAAAGGGAATGAGACTCCCTGCGCAGCGGAAGACGATCGAATCGTTGCGGTTTTGTTGTGCTACTTAGTTTCGTTAAAACTATCTAACGCTTAGAAAAGGCTAAACATGCATAAAAAATTGAAAGGAAACAGTAAGATCTTGTTACTTACTTGTTGAAGATAGTCTTCAATTTTCTTTTTGTTCACAATCACGAACTGTTCGTGTGCTCCTCGATCTCTACGATCCCGAATTCTTCTCACGAACAAGAACTAACACAACCACTTGTCTTCTCGGTTGTTCTTCTTTTGGAAGAAGGAAGATAGTGGGATCTTATTTGTTTTGGTAGGGAGGAGAGGAAATTTGAGAGAGAACTTGAGAGCGGAGAATATCCTTCTTTTGGTGAGAATTCCAAAAATGAGGATTTGATTAAACTACCCTTCTTGGAAAGGGGTTTAAATAATGGAGATAGGTGGAGTTAAATTCTCAACCTATTTACCATTTTACCACAACTATTGGTTATGCAAATCATATTTTCATAACCATATATTATAAGGTATCTCATATCTCATTTTACAAATCACATTTGCAATCTTGTGGATTCATTAAATGAATCACATCCAATTTAATATCTCTCAACCTAATTTCTCCAAATAGCCCTAATTCAAGAATTAGGGTAACCTATAGTTTATTATGAATCTCATTCACATTAAACTATATATTATATCATTCATATCTCATATAAATCACCTAAATGCCCTTTAGTGAAATTGAACACTTAAATTCACACCAAAACAGTAACCCTTCTTTTAATCTAGATTGAGCCACCCAAGGGACCTTATGGACCTACAGTGACGAGCTCCAATGTTCCGATATTAACCTATCAAACTCTTTGACCCGGTTAATCAACATTCATTAGCTACGGTAACACTTCACTAAAGCCCGTAGCTGCACTCTCGTCAGTGCATAATATTACGTGTCCATTGATATAACCAATAACCATGAGTCGACCCTTCACATGTTGTTCGTAGACATGGCTGGGTCAAATTACCATTTTACCCCTTTGTCCCCACTGCACCTCTAATGAACAACAACGTTGTAATGGTCCAACCATACACAACAACCCTCTCATGCCAATGAGAGGGTGGGCACCCGTTGTCCAAGCCATAGAGACAACACTTAAGGGAACAACCCCTCTAGTTTCCCTAAAGGCGGGAACGAGTGAATTCCATCTCGCGTAGTTAAGTTCCCAACTCCCTACTTTGTCCTCTCCCTGAGAAGATAGGCATATTAGGCGAGTAACTGTGACAACCCTCACCCGTACTAGTCAAAGGACAGACCCCCAAAGACAGGAGTCCGTAACATGCTCAGGATTGAGGTCCAGTCACTAATGGTCATCTACGAAGTTATTACTCCTTACTGTCAACGGTGTTCCATCAGTAGGTATAATAATTCACGGTCTGGCCTTGTACAATCTCATTGTACAGGATGCCCTCACTCAAATGTCAACCACATGAACGAGTCAGATCATCTAGTTTGTATCACAATACAAATCGGGTCGCATCCATGGTGTAGGCAGGATTAGGTCTCAAGCCCCATCCATATACTGTAGACCATTCGGGTCATTTACTCGAACGTGATCCTCCTTGCGTTTCTACTACAAACCGTGCAAGTTCTAATTCGCTCATGTATTCAATGAACATGGAGCTTAGTTTATTGGTCAAAGTTTGTATAAAATGCGAGACACAAAATAATGAAATGAATAATTCTTTACTAATTTCAAATATATATTTACAAATAGAACGAGATTAGCACATACATCCCAACAAACTCCCACTTGGAATAAACTAGTGGAGGAAATGCATTTATGAAATGTACATAAATTACAATGAAGTAATACAATAAACTAGGGTATTGAATACCCGTTTACATATCTCCCACTTGCCCTAGGTAGAAAGTACTAGAAGACCTAGACTCTCTAGGTCAGCCTCAAACACCTTAGCCGTGAGGGACTTTGTAAATGGATGAGCTACGTTGTGCTCCGACGCAATCTGCGTGACTGTCACGTCGCCACGGTGCACAATCCCCCGTATCAGGTGATACTTCTGCTGAATGTGTTTGCCTCTTTTATGGCTCCGAGGTCCCGCACCCACTCACTATAAGTACTCTCTCCATTCACGTTCAATTTGGACTCTTACAAATACCACCCGTAGGGAGACGCTCCCATTTGCACCACGAGGCAGAGTATGGATCTCACAGTGTGAACTTAACGGAGATTTTTAGATGGATGATTAAATGTATGACGTACACTTTATTTCCTCCCACTCAACACTTTAAATTAATCGGGATTGACCTAGATAAATCAGTTAATTTTCCTAAGTGTACCAATATAACACTTATTGGATTAGCTTAAGTCTATAATCACATTATTAACTTAGGTTTATGTGAGTAAATTAATTAACTCTTAATATAAGGACACGTAGGAGAATGTTGCCTATGAATCTCCGGACCAAATTCACTCCCAGGTTCGTTCCCAGGTAGGGGTGTTCTGCAAAGCGTCAGCTTAAATATCCCAGCCTTAGACAAAACCTTCCTTAGACAGAGTTACTAATTAGTCACCATTCATAAGTCATATTCATTTCCTAATTCTAATCTTATTAGAACTACAAAACCTAAGTCTAATTATTCAAGTTATAAACAATTTAAAAATAAGAACTAACTTAGGTTACATGCATTTCTATGTTATTGTGTTTGATCATTCAACACATGAATAATTAAACTATATAACATACATACATCTCATGAATAAAATGCATGTCTATGCTTTTAATCTAAGAAATTAACTCTTATATTAAGTAAATTAAAAAAAACATACATTATATTATAACTCTTATAATATAACCTTACCATGCATACTATATATTATAACTCTTATAATATAAAATGATGCATGAAATGTTTAACCTAATGTGAGATTTTAATCTATAGGAGATCCATTATGCACATAGAAAAAAATAAATCATACAACAATTGCATAATTTAAAAAATAGCATAATTAGATTGATTTTTTTCACTCTAGGGACTTTTATTTAATTAATTGACATTAATATCAAAATATATTAATATTCATTTAAATTATATTAATTAAAATTCATGTGAAAAATTAATAAAAATTAAATTAAAATGACTAATTGGCAGTTGCTTCAAGGCCAACTAGAACCGTTGCACTAGGCCCCACTTGCAACTACACGCACGGTCTCCTCGCTGGAACTGGCCACTAGGCGGCAACATTGCAACGCTGCAGTGTTCTGTCACACCCCGTCCCAGCTTACTTGCCTAACCTAGGAAGAGATGCAAAGACAAAGATAACAAAACCTCTTGTTGGCTTTCCTTGACTAACCCAAGACTTAACTTAAAATAGACGTAACACATCATGTTTGAATAAGCAAAGTTAAGCACTGATATACACTTATATATGAAACACATTCACTTCCTTTACTATGTTCTATAGATAGTCATAAAGTTTCCAAGTTTATTACAACCCATCTAATATGTTCTCACTACAAACCATATACAGAGAAAGTGTATATACAAGGAGCTAAATGGCGTGGTGGCAAATAGGTCTTGTGAAGGCTAAGCACTGGAAACTCGTCTGCTACCTGGGAAGAGTAGACATAAAGAAAACGTGAGCTAGGAAGCTCAGTGAGTGTCTATTATAAGCTCAAAGGTGAAGCATAATAATGGCAGATTATAAGTAGAAAATAACTTAACATAAACAAACCATGCTTCCAATTTACAGGTTTAAGTCACCACTTATGCATAGCACACAACTCATAATGTAGTATTATATTGAGTGTAAATAGATCAATAATATTGAAGCTCATAACAATAAAACACATAGCATGATACCACTTTCAAACCATAGAGGTTGTAGAGTTACATTTGTACCAATAAGGTTCATACCTCTATCACGTCCACGTGGAATACCTTTTGCCCTTTGGTTTTCCCTAATACCTTCTCTATGTCCTTCAAAGATTAAGGTAAGACCATTTACTACCCGAATACCTTCTCATTGTCCTTCAAAGATCGGAAATTATGATTCATTCCCCTAAGTACCTTCTCGAATGTCCTTCAAATTAGGGGTTAACCAAGACAAAGGGCATAACTTGTTTACCATGGAAATCATGTCTTTATAACACATACAACAATTTCATGACAATTTCATATTATCATCTAAACATGTTCCCAAGTGGATTTACACAAAACATTCTCTAAAGGAAAGCATACTTTCATAATTTAGTTTCCATACTTGGATTTATAGTTAGAACTAATTCAAAGCATGCTTAGGTTCCATCATAAACTTTATGTTAGGAACTCCATGAAGCTATACATAATTAGTTCAAGCAAGATTCAAGGATCAACAATTATGTTTTTTAAGAAAAACATAGGCCAAGCATAGTTCTAAGATAGAGTCACTCACAGTATTAGAATTAGAACCTTGGCTTGTAAACTTGACCTATTTGCTCTTGGCCTGTCAAACAAACCAACTCAACCACTAGAACCTCGAGCTCATGATTTTTAACCTTAAAACTTGCAAGAAAACACACTTTTAAATTTTCCAGCATTTTCAGATTTTCTGCCCTGTATTCAGACAGCCATAACTTCTTCATTACTTATCCAAAAATAATGTAATTTATACCAAACTCTTCCTTTTTGAACCCTCTAAAAATCATATGAATACATGAAATTGAAATTCCAAACGGATTTGTTCAGAAATACCTCGAAAGCTACTTTCCTCAAAACAGACTTCTGTTGTTTTCAAATTCGGATTTCCTGCTGCACAACAAATTTAATCTGATATGTAAGACATCTTCTAGACATTTTCTACTCACGATTTCTTCACGAAAGTTGTAGGAAAATCAATAAGCTTTCGAACCATATCAATTAGAGCTTCTAACTCCAAGTGTACAGATCAGAACAACCAAAACATCAGAGACTTCCCGGATTTGACAGCATACTTCTGTTTTCTGCCTTCTCTTAACTAAACAGTAACATCAATTCCTTTCCTTATGCACCTAAGAAATAGGTCTAATTCAGTCTCATAACTCAATTAAGAATAGCCATACACACAATTGGTTGTAAGGTAAATAGAAATGGAAGAGAATCTCCTTCAATCTCTTGCTAGAAGTTTTTCCCTTTCACCTAAAATTACAGGTTCAACTTCCAGCTTGAGTTCCTCATAATTTATCAACACAACCACCAAATATTTTTTGATACACCTCAAGGACAACATCTTAGCTTACTTACCTCAAAACTTCAGCTTCTAATTCCTCCTCAAGAGCTCAAAACAGACTGATCTCCTCATACTGTTCTGCTACCCGAGAAACTTGAACACCTTTCACTTTTCTGCACTTTTCTCTTTCGTCCTCTTGGTATTTTCTGCAAAGCCGACAAGTTTCGTATTCTACACTAAATTTATGAGATCTTGACACAAAAATCATCGAATTTGGTTCAGTAGATAGAGAGATATGATCGATTGAAGTTGGACCATTTTCCAGCTGCTTGCTGTCTTAGTAAGAATTTGACACCACCTTCTTGCCAAACTTAACTTCGAGCCTTCAACTCCTTTGGCCAGCTCCTACTTCAGTATTTACATCATAATCACCTTTTTAAAACAACAAAATAAGTGTGTAAGTAAACCCTAAGCATTTAGCCAACTTATCCTAAGTTTGTGAGACATATGATCTTCCATTCAATACTTGATGCACCTAAAACTTCTCCAATTTGCTAATGATTTGAACTTACTTCAATGCAACTTTTAATATGCTTATTTCAATGGCTTACCTATCCCCTTATGAAGTTTAGACACATTGTAGCTCCAAATTCAATAGATTCCCAAATTCAATCACGACATCGTTTAGTGCAACCTATACGATTTTGCATATTTCAAAACATCATGAACGAGTGATCAATGATAAAAGAGAATAGGGTTTAGGGCTTACAATTTACTACCCCCTTAAGAGGAATTTCGCCCTCGAAATTCAAAGACGAGAAAAGTTGTGGGTACTTTTCTTTCATTGTGTCTTCGCTTTCCCATGTTGCTTCCTCGACGTCGTGATTTCTCCACAAGACCTTTACCGTGGTATTGACTTGTTCCTAAGCACTGTTCTTTCCGATCCAAAGACTTGTAGAGGTTCTTCCTCATATGATAGATTCTCCTTAAGTTGTATTGGTTCTACCTTGAGCACATGTGACGGATCGAAATGTATTTCCTCAACATTGATACATGGAAAACATTATGTACCCTAGACAATTCTATCGGTAAAGTTAATCAGTAGTCGATGGCCCTACACGCCCGAGAATCTCGTAACGCCTATATATATCTCGGGCTTAGTTTCCCCTTCCTCCCGAACCGCAAAATACTCTTCCATGGGGATAGTCTCGGAAAACTTTGTCTCCGATTTCAATTCTAAATCTCTTATTCGTTTGTCAGTGTAGCTCTTTTGTCTATCTTGTCTTTGTCTTGATCTTTCCCGATAAGTTTAACATTCTCCGAGGTAACTTGGACCAACTCGCAGCCTATCGCCTTCCTTTCTCCTACCTCCCCAAAGAAATAGGGTTCTACATTTTCTTCCATATAATGCTTCAATGCGGTGCCATTCCGATGCTAGAATGATAACTATTATTGTATGCAAACTCCATCAATGATAGGTGAGTCTCCCACTTCCTTTATATTGCAAGATGCGCATGCTCAAGCATGTCTTCGAGGGTCCAATGGTTCTTTCTCGATCGACCATCGCTTTGTGGATGAAATGTCAGTACTAAAGTGCAACTTAGTTCCCAAGGCCTCTTGGAGACTCGGCGAAACTTGGAAGTAAATCTCGAATCCCTATCCGACACAATAGATACTGGGGCTCCGTGTTGGCTTACAATCTCACAACATATAATTTAGCAAGTTTATCCAGAGTAAAAGTTACCTTGACGGGTAAAAATCGAGCGCCTTAGTCAAGTCGTCTACTATCACCCAAATCCCGTCATAACCACTCGGTGTTCGGGAAGTCCGAGATAAGAAATCCATCGTTACATGCTCCCACTTCCATTCGGTATTGGGAGTGGATTTAGAAGCCCTCCCGGTTTCTTCCGCTCGTGTTTCACTGGCGACAAATTAGACATTTAGAGACATACTCTGCTATTTCTCGTTTCATTCTGACCACCAATAATGGTTCTTTAAGGTCCGATACATCTTTGTACCTCTGGATGCATCGCATAGGTCAAACTATGTGCTTCTTCTAGTATCGCATTTCTCAAAGTTTCATCTTTAGATACACAAAATCTACCATACTTCATCAACGCTCCATCACGCCTTACTTCGTGTCGCTCTCTGATTTAAGTTCACCTCTTCTATCAATTTCTTCAGGGTAGGGTCTTTAGCTTGACTTGTGATAACATCATTAATTAAGGTAGGTCTTACCTGAAAATGAGCTAACAAGTTTCCTTTGTCACCAACATACACTTTTGCATTAGAACTCTTGAGTTCCTCAAATAGAGCCACTCTAACAGCAATAAGTGAACCCTTACGTTGCTTCGACTTCCTACTCAGAGCATCAGCTACAACATTAGCCTTCCCTGGGTGGTATTCGATCGTGCAGTCATAATCTTTTATCAATTCAAGCCACCGTCGTTGTCTCAAATTCAACTCTTTCTGTTCGAAGATGTATTTTAAACTTTTATGATCTGTGTAAATACAACACTTCTCACCAAACAGATAATGCCTCCAAATTTTTAAAGCTAACACAACTGCTGCGAGCTCTAGATCATGAGTAGGATAATTACATTCATGTTTTTTTAACTGTCTTGAGCCATAAGCAATCACTTTCCCATCCTGCATAAGTACACACCCAAGGCCTTGATGTGAGGCATCACAGTAAACCTCAAACTCTTTTCCCGTGGTGGGTAGAGTTAGTACCTGGAGTCTTTGTGACAAGTCTGTTTCTTTAACTCTTGAAAACTTTTTCCACACTTTTCACTCCACTCGAACTTCGTATTCTTCTTTGTCAAACTGGTTAATGGAAGAGCTATCTTCGAAAACACCCTCGACAAAACGTCGATAGTATCCTGCACGACCCAAAAAACTACGGACTTCCGTTATTGAAGTTGGTTGTTCCCACTTAACTATAGCTTCCGTCTTCTGAGGATCCACTTGTACTCCAGCTGCTGATACTAAGTGTCCCAAAAACACAACCTGTTCCAGCCAAAACTCACATTTACTAAATTTAGCATACAACTTCCGATCTCGTAATGTCTGTAGCACTATTCTGAGATGTTCTGCATGCTTTTCTCTACTTTCTGAGTACACCAAGATGTCATCAATAAATACTATCACAAACTGATCAAGGTAAGGATGAAATACCCGATTCATGAGATCCATGAATGCTGCTGGGGCATTAGTTAACCCGAATGGCATTACCAAGAATTCATAATGCCCATACCTTGTCCTGAAAGCTGTTTTTGGTACATTTGAATCATTGATCTTCAGCTGATGATATCCTGATTGTAAATCAATTTTGGAAAACACTGAGGCACCCTTTAGTTGATCGAACAGGTCATCTATGCGGGGGCAAGGATATTTGTTACGTATTGTTACCTTATTCAGTTTGTCGGTAATCAATACATAATCGTAATGTCCCATCCTTCTTTTAACAAACAACACAGTGCTCCCCACGGAGATACACTTGGTCGAATATAACCCTTATCCACCAACTCCTCGCAAATCGAGTTTTCAATTCCTTCAATTCCTTCTGCCATCCTATACGGGGCTTGAGATATTGGCGTTGTTCCCGGCATCAGTCTATGGTAAACTCCACCTCTCTATCGTGGTAACCTCATAGATCTTCTCCGGGAAGACATCTAAATACTCACATACTACTGGAATGTCTTCTGTGTTTCGATTTACTCATGGTGCACAAACTACATATGCAAGATATGTTGTACAACCTTTCTTCAATAATTTCCCGCTTTAATAGTTGATATCATACAAGTAGGCAATATCTTCCTATGTCCCTTAAACACAACCTCGGTCTTGCTTTGATTTCCTCAACACAACTTCCTTCCTATGGCGGTCCATTAAGGCATGATACCTAGATAAGAAATCCATCCCCAAAAACGTCGAACTCTTGGAGATCTAAGGGAATCGATTCAATTGTCATGGTCACACCATTCACTTCCACCATACAATTAGTATAAACACTACAAACTATCGACATATCACCAATAGGAGTATAAATACACAGCTCCTCGGATAAAGGTTCTAACTTCATAACAATGCTAGCAAAGAAACATTTAAGAGATAAAAGAATGTGTAGCTCCCGGATCTAGTAATGCATGTGCAGTGTTTACTCTGAGATAGAAAGTGTACCCAGTAACAAACTTCGGTGCATCATCCGCCTCCCGCTGTGTGTCATGGCGTAAATCTTCCCCTGTTGTCTGGGGTCGACCCACTCCCCTTTGCTCAAAGACTACTAGTGCCTTCTCCTCCACCGCCCAGTATTTTTGTTTCTTTGGTTCACAGATGGCGATGTAGTTCTCTGTCCTACCATGCCTTCTCGCATTAATTGGGGCATTCCCTTTGAAGTGACCACCTTGCCCACAGTTGAAACATACATTTCCGCCACTCAAACATCGACCCCAATGATACTTTCCACAAGTGCTACACAAAGGTTTCCTTGCTTTGAACTAGCTACCGACTCATCAGGTTGCCTGCAGACGGAGTCCTCTTGCGATCCTATCGTAAAACTTGATCCCCGCCTCTGTCTTTCCCCACGTCCACTGCACCGGTCCTTGGAGTAGTTTGCCCACCACGATGGGGTTTAAAGCTTCCTTTTCCAGAGATACCGGAGTGAATCTCCTACTATCTCCTCGTTGGAATCGGTCTCGTGGTAAACTAACGAGAATAAGTGGTATGACCACCACCTACGCCTCTTTTCCCATTCTCACATCTACTAGGCTTCGCTCTACTCGTGTAATGCCGTCTCCACAAGCTTGGAGAACTCAAATTTCACTCGAACTTGCTGTCACACGTGTTCTGGATCTCGCTCGTAAACCATCCTCGAACCTCTTGCATCGATCTATCTCGCTTGCAACAATAGTGCTAGCATACTTTGATAACTCTGTGAACTTCTTCTCATATTCTATTATAGTCATCGACCCCTGAACGAGTCCTAGAAACTCGTTCATCTTCGCATCACGATATGAGCTCGGGTAATACTTATCTTCAAAGGCCTTTCGAAACTCTTTCCAGCTCCAAGCATCCCCTTTTCTACTCTCTATTATCTTCCACCAATCATCTGTTCCTTTCTGAAGCAAGAATGTTGCTAAATGGACCTTTCTGTCTTCAGGGCATCACATGACCCTAAAACACTTTTTAATAAGATTTAACCAAACCTCAGCATCAGTGATCTGCATGTGTGCCTTCAAATGTTGTTGCACCTAAGGCCTTCAGTCTTCCAATGTCATACTTCTTTTCTGGATCTGCTTGTGCTGATCCAACACTTTCAGCTAATCTTTGAGTTATCCTTGTAAAGATTTGTTCCTCCATGTTCACCTCTTGCTGAGAATGACTAGACTCTCCCCCTGATACCTCTCTTCCTCTATCACCAGTAGCTTCTTGAGTTCCAGTCTCCACTTGCCTGCCTCGTTTGCCACCTCGAGCCATGGTCCTAAATTACACAATCTTATTAAAATAAGTAAGACAACAAGCTCCTAATTTAATGCATGAACCTAGTTCCCTTCCCAAAACTTTTTGCTCTGATACCAAGTTGTCACACCCCGTCCCAGCTTACTTGCCTAACCTAGGAAGAGATGCAAAGACAAAGATAACAAAACCTCTTGTTGGCTTTCCTTGACTAACCCAAGACTTAACTTAAAATAGACGTAACACATCATGTTTGAATAAGCAATGTTAAGCACTGATATACACTTATATATGAAACACATTCAGTTCCTTTACTATGTTCTATAGATAGTCATAAAGTTTCCAAGTTTATTACAACCCATCTAATATGTTCTCACTACAAACCATATACAGAGAAAGTGTATATACAAGGAGCTAAATGGCGTGGTGGCAAATAGGTCTTGTGAAGGCTAAGCACCTGAAACTCGCTCGCTGCAGGAAGAGTAGACATAAAGAAAACGTGAGCTAGGAAGCTCAGTGAGTGTCTATTATAAGCTCAAAGGTGAAGCATAATAATGGCAGATTATAAGTAGAAAATAACTTAACATAAACAAACCATGCTTCCAATTTACAGGTTTAAGTCACCACTTATGCATAGCACATAACTCATAATGTAGTATTATATTGAGTGTAAATAGATCAATAATATAGAAGCTCATAACAATAAAACACATAGCATGATACCACTTTCAAACCATAGAGGTTGTAGAGTTACATTTGTACCAATAAGGTTCATACCTCTCTCACGTGCACGTGGAATACCTTTTGCCCTTTGGTTTTGCCTAATACCTTCTCTATGTCCTTCAGTATTAAGGTAAGACCATTTACTACCCGAATACCTTCTCATTGTCCTTCAGTATCGGGAAATTATGATTCATTCTCCCCTAAGTACCTTCTCGAATGTCCTTCAGTATTAGGGGTTAACCAAGACCAAGGGCATAACTTGTTTACCATGGAAATCATGTCTTTATAACACATACAACAAATTTCATGACAATTTCATATTATCATCTAAACATGTTCCCAAGTGGATTTACACAAAACATTCTCTAAAGGAAAGCATACTTTCATAATTTAGTTTCCATACTTGGATTTATAGTTACAACTAATTCAAAGCATGCTTAGGTTCCATCATAAACTTTATGTTAGGAACTCCATGAAGTTATACATAATTAGTTCAAGCAAGATTCAATGATCAACAATTATGTTTTTTAAGAAAAACATAGGCCAAGCATAGTTCTAAGATAGAGTCACTCACAGTATTAGAATTAGAACCTTGGCTTGTAAACTTGACCTATTTGCTCTTGGCCTGTCAAACAAACCAACTCAACCACTAGAACCTCGAGCTCATGATTTTTAACCTTAAAACTTGCAAGAAAACACACTTTTAAATTTTCCAGTATTTTCAGATTTTCTGCCCTGTATTCAGACAGCCATAACTTCTTCATTACTTATCCAAAAATAATGTAATTTATACCAAACTCTTCCGTTTGGAACCCTCTAAACATCATATGAAGACATGAAATTGAAATTCCAAACAGATTTGTTCAGAAATACCTCGAAAGCCACTTTCCTCAAAACAGACTTCTGTTGTTTTCAGATTCGGATTTCCTGCTGCACAACAAATTTAATCTGATATTTAAGACATCTTCTAGACATTTTCTACTCACGATTTCTTCATGAAACTTGTAGAAAATTCAATAAGCTTTCGAACCATACCAATTAGAGCTTCTAACTCCAAGTGTACAGATCAGAACAACCAAACCATCAGAGACTTCCCGGATTTGACAGCATACTGTTTTTTTCGCTTTCTCTTAACTAAACAAGAACATCAATTCCTTTCCTTATGCACCTAAGAAATAGGTCTAATTCAGTCTCATAACTCAATTAAGAATAGCCATACACACAATTGGTTGTAAGGTAAATAGAAATGGAAGAGAATCTCCTTCAATCTCTTGCTAGAAGTTTTTCCCTTTCACCTAAAATTACAGGTTCAACTTCCAGCTTGAGTTCCACAAAATTTATCAACACAACCACCAAATATTTTTTGATAAACCTCAAGGACATCATCTTAGCTTACTTACCTCAAAACTTCAGCTTCTGATTCCTCCTCAAGAGCTCAAAACAGACTGATCTCCTCATACTGTTCTGCTACCCGAGAAACTTGAACACCCTTCACTGTTCTGCACTCTTCTCTTTCGTCCTCTTGGTATATTCTGCAAATCCGACCGGTTTCGTATTCTACACTCAATTTATGAGATTTTGACACAAAAATCATCGAATTTGGTTCAGTAGATAGAGCGATATGATCGATTGAAGTTAGACCATTTTCCAGCTGCTTGCTGTCTTAGTAAGAATTTGACACCACCTTCTTGCCAAACTTAACTTCGAGCCTTCACCTCCTTTGGCCAGCTCCTACTTCAGTATTTACATCATAATCACCTTTTTAAAATAACAAAATAAGTGTGTAAGTAAACCCTAAGCATTTAGCCAACTTATCCTAAGTTTGTGAGACATATGATCTTCCATTCAATACTTGATGCACCTAAAACTTCTCCAATTTGCTAATGATTTGAACTTACTTCAATGCAACTTTTAATATGCTTATTTCAGTGGTTACATATCCCCTTATGAAATTTAGACACATTGTAGCTCCAAATTCAATAGATTCCCAAATTCAATCACGACATCGTTTAGTGCAACCTATACGATTTTGCATATTTCAAAACATCATGAACGAGTGATCAATGATAAAAGAGAATAGGGTTTAGGGCTTACAATTTACTACCTCATAAGAGGAATTTCGCCTTGAAATTCAAAGACGAAAAAAAGTTGTGGGTACTTTTCTTTCATTGTGTCTTCGCTTTCCCATGTTGCTTCCTCGACGTCGTGATTTCTCCACAAGACCTTTACCAGTGGTATTGACTTGTTCCTAAGCACCTGTTCTTTCCGATCCAGTACTTATAGAGGTTCTTCCTCATATGATAGATTCTCCTTAAGTTGTATTGGTTCTACCTTGAGCACATGTGACGGATCAGAAATGTATTTCCTCAACATTGATACATGGAAAACATTATGTACCCAGACAATTCTATCGGTAAAGCTAATCACATGGTGATGGCCCTACACGCCTTCAGAATCTCGTAAGGCCCTATATATCTCGGGCTCGCCCGCCCCTTCCTTCCGAACCGCAAAATACTCTTCCATGGGGATAGTCTCAGAAAACTTTGTCTCCGATTTCAATTCTAAATCTCTTCTTCGTTTGTCAGTGTAGCTCTTTTGTCTATCTTGTCTTTGTCTTGATCTTTCCCCGATAAGTTTAACATTCTCCGAGGTAACTTGGACCAACTCGCCCTATCGCCTTCCTTTCTCCTACCTCCCCCAAAAATAGGGGTTCTACATTTTCTTCCATATAATGCTTCGTGCGGTGCCATTCCGATGCTAGAATGATAACTATTATTGTATGCAAACTCCATCAATGATAGGTGAGTCTCTCGACTTTCTTTATATTGCAAGACGCATGCTCGAAGCATGTCTTCGAGGGTCTCAATGGTTCTTTCCGATGACCATCGGTTTGTGGATGAAATGTCAGTACTAAAGTGCAACTTAGTTCCCAAGGCCTCTTGGAGACTCGGCGAACTTGAAGTAAATCTCGAATCCCTATCCGACACAATAGATACTGGGCTCGTGTTGGCTTACAATCCTGTCAACATATAATTTAGCAAGTTTATCCAGAGTAAAAGTTACCTAGACGGGTAAAAATCGAGCAGTCTTAGTCAAGCTGTCTACTATCACCCAAATTCCGTCATAACCACTCGGTGTTCGGGGAAGTCCAAATAAGAAATCCATCGTTACATGCTCCCACTTCCATTCGGTATTGGGAGTGGATTTAAAGCCCTCCCGTTTCTTCCGCTCGTGTTTCACTGTGACAAATTAGACATTTAGAGACATACTCTGCTATTTCTCATTTCATTCCTGGCCACCAATAATGGTTCTTTGAGGTCCGATACATCTTTGTACCTCCTGGATGCATCGCATAGGCTGAACTATGTGCTTCTTCTAGTATCGCATTTCTCAAAGTTTCATCTTTAGATACACAAAATGTACCATACTTCATCAACGCTCCATCACGCCTTACTTACTGTGTCGCTTCTCTGATTCAAGTTCACCTCTTCTATCAATTTCTTCAGGGTAGGGTCTTTAGCTTGACTTGTGATAACATCATTAATTAAGGTAGGTCTTACCTGAAAAAGAGCTAACAAGTTCCCTTTGTCACCAATATACACTTTTGCATTAGAACTCTTGAGTTCCTCAAATAGAGCCACTCTAACAGCATTAAGTGAACCCTTACGTTGCTTGGACTTCCTACTCGGTGCATCAGCTACAACATTCGCCTTCCCTGGGTGGTATTCAATCGTGCAGTCATAATCTTTTATCAATTCAAGCCACCGCCGTTGTCTCAAATTCAACTCTTTCTGTTCGAAGATGTATTTTAAACTTTTATGATCTGTGTAAATACAACACTTCTCACCAAACAGATAATGCCTCCAAATTTTTAAAGCTAACACAACTGCTGCGAGCTCCAGCTCATGAGTAGGATAATTACATTCATGTTTCTTTAAGTGTCTTGAGGCATAAGCAATCACTTTCTCATCCTGCATAAGTACACACCCAAGGCCTTGATGTGAGGCATCACAGTAAACCTCAAACTCTTTTCCCGTGGTGGGTAGAGTTAGTACCGGTGCTGTGACAAGTCTGTTCTTTAACTCTTGAAAACTTTTTTCACACTTTTCACTCCACTCGAACTTCGTATTCTTCTTTGTCAAACTGGTTAATGGAAGAGCTATCTTCGAAAACCCCTCGACAAAACGTCGATAGTATCCTGCAAGGCCCAAAAAACTACGGACTTCCGTTATTGAAGTTGGTTGTTCCCACTTAACTATAACTTCCGTCTTCTGAGGATCCACTTGTACTCCAATTGCTGATACTACGTGTCCCAAAAACACAACCTGTTCCAGCCAAAACTCACATTTACTAAATTTAGCATACAACTTCCGATCTCGTAATGTCCAGTAGCACTATTCTCGAGATGTTCTCGCATGCTTTTCTCTACTTTCTCGAGTACACCAAGATGTCATCAATAAATACTATCACAAACCGATCAAGGTAAGGATGAAATACCCGATTCATGAGATCCATGAATGCTGTTGGGGCATTAGTTAACCCGAATGGCATTACCAAGAATTCATAATGCCCATACCTTGTCCTGAAAGCTGTTTTTGGTACATCAGAATCATTGATCTTCAGCTGATGATATCCTGATCGTAAATCAATTTTGAAAAACACTCGAGGCACCCTTTTGATGATCGAACAGGTCATCTATGCGAGCAAAGGATATTTGTTACGTATTGTTACCTTATTCGCTTGTCGGTAATCAATACATAATCGTAATGTCCCATCCTTCTTTTAACAAACAACACAGTGCTCCCACGGAGATACACTTGGTCGAATGTAACCCTTATCCACCAACTCCTGCAATTGAGTTTTCAATTCCTTCAATTCCTTCGGTGCCATCCTATACGGGGCTTGAGATATTGGCGTTGTTCCTGGCATCAGGTCGATGGTAAACTCCACCTCTCTATCAGGTGGTAACCCTATTAGCTCTTACGGGAAGACATCTAAATACTCACATACTCATCGGAATGTCTTCGTGTTTCGATTTACTCACCGGTGCACAAACTACATATGCAAGATATCTTTGTACAACCTTTCTTCAATAATTTCCCGGCTTTAATAGTTGATATCATACAAGTAGGCAATATCTTCCTATGTCCCTTAAACACAACCTCGAGTCGCTTTGATTTCCTCAACACAACTTCCTTCCTATGGCAGTCCATTAAGGCATGATACCTAGATAAGAAATCCATCCCCAAAATAACTTCGAACTCTTGGAGATCTAAGGGAATCAGTTCAGTTGTCATGGTCACACCATTCACTTCCACCATACAATTAGTATAAACACTACAAACTATCGACATATCACCAATAGGAGTATAAATACACGCCTCCTCGTATAAAGGTTCTAACTTCGCAACAATGCTAGCAAAGAAACATTTTAGAGATAAAAGAATGTGTAGCTCTGGATCTAGTAATGCATGTACAAAGTTTACTACAGATAGAAAGTGTACCCGTAACAACTTCGGTGCATCATCCGCCTCTCGCTGTGTCATGGCGTAAATCTTCCCGTGTTTGTGGGTCGACCCACCGCCTTTTTGCTTAGCACTACTAGTGCCTTCTCCTCCAAATTGCCCGATTTTTGTCTTTCTTTGGTTCACGATATCATGATGTAGTTCTCTGTCCCACCATGCCTTCTTGCATTAATTGGGGCATTCCTTTTGAAGTGACCACCTTGCCCACAGTTGAAACATACATTTCTGCCACTCAAACATCGACCCCAATGATACTTTCCACAAGTCTTTGCACAAAGGTTTCCTTCTTTGAACTAGCTACCGACTCACTGGTTGCCACATGCACGGAGTCCTTTGCGATCCTATCGAAAAACTTGATCCTCGCCGCCTGCCTCTGTCTTTCCCCACGTCCACCTGTGCAGTCCTTGGAGTAGTTTGCCCACCACGATGGGGTTTAAAGCTTCCTTTTCCAGAGATACCTGGAGTGAATCTCCTACTATCTCCTCGTTTGAATCGGTCTCGTGGTAAACTAACAGAATAAGTGGTATGACCACCACCTACAGTTCCTTTTCACATTCTGTCATCTACTAGGCTTCGCTCTACTCGTAATGCCGTCTCCACAAGCTTGGAGAACTCATTTTCACTCGTAACTTGTTGTCACGGTGTTCGGATCTCTGCTCCGTAAACCATCCTCGAACCTCTTGCATCGATCTATCTCGCTTGCAACAATAGTGCTAGCATACTTTGATAACTCTGTGAACTTCTTCTCATATTCTATTATAGTCATCGACCCCTGAACGAGTCCTAGAAACTAAAAAATGCAAACCATTAACATTCATCTCATGAAAAATAATTCTACCAACATAATTTTAAGAAATTACAGAATACACAATGAAGAACAATGATTGTCTCTGGTACCAATTGAAGGGATTTGGAATTTCCGCCGTGGAAGACGTTGTGAAACGCCGTTGTTTCGATGTGTAGTTCATTTCTTAAAATTCAATTAAACTACTTTAATCTAAGCTAAACATGCATATAGAGAAGAAAAATTGTGAGTAACTCGTTACTTACTCGGTGAAAAACTCTTCTTCAAAGCTTTTCATCCTCCAATCCCGAACCCTCTGGAACCAACAATCTCTATGAACTCGATCCTCGAATCGAACGACAAGACACCTCCAAAGGGTCTTCTCAGTTGTTCTCGAAAGGTTGAGGGAGAGTGTGTGGGACTCCCTTTGGTTTTGGGTGAGGAGAGTTTGAGAGAGAATTGAGAGAGAATGAGAGAATTTGCCTTGCTCTCTTTGGATGAAAATCCAAAAAATGGAAAAATGGCATACCAAAGACTTCTCACAAACCCTTTAAATATTAGTGTGTGATGGAGTTAAAACTTCAACCAAATCACAATTTTACCCCAACCATATGATATGCATATCATATTTGCATATCAAATAATATAAGGTATCTCATAGATTATTATACACATTCAATCAATTAGACTATAATATACTTTATCATGAATCTCTTTTGCATCAAACTATATATTATGTAATCGACATCGCATATAAATGACATAAATACCCAAATAATGAATTTGAACACTTCAAATTCACACCAAACTGTAAACCCTCAATTTTTCCCATTTGAGCAAACCGAGGGACCTAATGGACCTAAAAATGAGGTGCTCCAATGATCCGAGATTAACCTGTCCAACTCTTTGACCGGTAATTCAACATTCATTAGCTACAGTAACACTCCACTAAAACTTGTACCTGCACTCTCATCACTGTAGGACAAGTTGTGTCCATCGATATAACCAATACCCGTGAGTTGAATCTTAATAGGTTGTTTCTAGCCACAACTGGGTCAAATTACCATTTTACCCATGTGTCTACCTCTTGCTCCTTAAGTCCCACTGCTTCTCCAATGAACAACTATGTTGCATGGTCCAATCATAAACAACAACCCTCTCGGGCTAGTGAGAGGGTGGGGCCCCGTTGTTCAAGCCATAGAGACAAAACTTAAGGGAACAACACTCTAGTTTCCCTAATTCCGGAACGAGTGAATTCCATCTCGCGTAGTCCAATTCCCAACTCCCCACGTGGTCCTGTCCTTGATTTGGCGAGCAACAGTGGCCATCCTCACCTGTACCAGTCAAAGGACAAACGCCCAAAGACAAGAGTCCGTAACACACTCAGGATTAAGGTCGAGTCACTAATGGTCATCTACGTAACCCTAAAAAGAATCAGGGAGATGAGCATAGCTCATCATCGACCGAACCATGTCTAACAGGGTTCTGTTTCTCCTTTCTGATACGCCATTCTGTTGTCGCATACAAGGTGTTGATAGTTGGGACGTAATTCCATGTTCTATCTGAAGGGAATGAAAGTCCCGTGCAGCGGAAGACGATTGAATCGTTGATGTATCAATTATGCAAACCGTCTTTGTTAAAATTGATCTAATACATAGATCTAGGCTAAACATGCTTCTATGAAGAAGAAAAACAGTAAGAAATTAATTTACTTACTTGTCGAAGACTTTCTTCAAGATTTCTTCTACAAATCCACGAACTCTTCGTGCTTCTCGTACACAACGAACTCCTCCAACAGTTATGAACTGAACATAACCAAAATGCCTTCTCGATTGTTCTCTTTTGGAGAAAGGAGGCTTGTGGGAACGTTTTTGGTTTTTGAGAGGGAGGAGAATTTGAGAGAGAATAGAGAGAGTTTCTCTTCTCCTTTTTTGTGTAAAACTAAAAAAAGAGAGAATCCTGTTAAGTCCTTCATGTAAGAAGGGTTTATATAGTGGGATTAGTGGAGTTAAACTGTCCACATTATTACCACTTTACCACAACCATAGATATGCAAATCTCATTTGCATAACCACATAATATAAGATATCTCATATCTCATATTGCAAATCTCATTTGCAATAATTGTGAATTTATTAAATTGAATCACATCCAATTTAATTTCACTCAACCAAATTCTCCAATTAGCCCTAATTCAACAATTAGGCTAACCTATAGTTTATTATGAATCTCATTCACATTAAACTATATATGATATCATTCATATCTCATATAAATGACATAAATGCCCTTAAGGTGAAATTGAACACTTCAATTTCATACCAAAACTTTATCCCTTCTTAAATCCAGATGGAGCCATCCGAGGAACCTAATGAACCTATAGTGACGGGCTCCAATGATCCGAGATTAACCTGCCAAACTCTTTGACCCGGTTAACTAACATTCATTAGTTACGGTAACACTCCACTATAGCCCGTAGCTGCACTCCCGTCAGTGCAGGATATTACGTGTCCACTAATATAACCAATGCCCATGAGTCGACCCTTCAAAGGTTGTTCGTAGACACGGCTGGGTCAAATTACCGTTTTACCCCTGTGTCTACCTCTTGTTCCTTAAGTCCCCATTGCTCCTCTAATGAACAACATATTGTGATGGTCCAACCATACACAACACCCTTCTCGGGCCAGTGAGAAGGTGGGCGCCCGTTGTCCAAGCCCTGGAGACAACACTTTATGGAACAACCCCTCTAGTTTCCTAAAGGCGGAACGAGTGAATTCCATCTCGCGTAGTTATGTTCCCAGACTCCTACTTGGTTCTCGTCACTCGAGAAGATAGACATATTGGGCGAGAGTAACTGTGACCACCCTTACCCGTGACTAGTCAAAGAGAATGACACTCGCAGATGCGGAGTCCGTATCACGCTCGTGGATTCGTGTCGAGTCACTAATGGTCATCTACGAAATTACTAGTCCTTACTGTGAACGGTGTTACATCAGTAGGTCTAATAATTCACGGTTGTACAATCTCATTGCACAGGATGCCCCCACTCGCATGTCAACTACATGAACGAGTCAGATCACCTCGCCTCATGTCGAATACAAATCGGGCCGCATCCATAGAGTATCCGAGATTAGGTCTCTAACTTTATCCATATATCAGAGACCATTCGGGTCATTAACTCGAACGTGATCTTCCCCGTGTGTCCACTACACACCGCTCAAGTTCTAGTTCTCTCATGTATACAATGACCCCGGAGCTTAGTTTATTGGAAAAGTTTATAAATATTATGAGACACAAAGTGATGAAATAAATGACACTTATTAATTTCAATCAATATATTACAAACACGAGATTAGGACAAAAATCCCAACAAACTCCCACTTGGACTAAGCTAGTGGAGAAAATACATTTTAAAATGTACATAAATTACAACTTAAGTAATACAATAAACTAGGGCATTGAATACCCGTTTACACATCTTCCACTTGCCCTAGTCGGGAAGCTCTCAAGACCTAGACTCTCTAGGTGACCCTCAAACACCTTAGTCGTGAGGGGCTTTGTAAATGGATCACCTACGTTGTGCTCGACGCTATCTGCGTGGTATCACACGCTCTCCGCGGTGCACAATCTCCCGTCACGATGATACTTGCGCTCAATGTGTTTGCATCTCTTATGGCTCCGAGGCTCACGTGAGTTGGCTCTCGCACCACCGTCATCACGAGCGAGCAGTGATGGGCAAGTTCATGTTAGGAATAACTTCCAAATCATCATGAACTTCCTAAGCCAAATAGCTTTCCTTTGCGCCTTCACAAGCCGCAACATACTCCTCTTCCATAGTGGAATCGATGATGCATCCTCGCTTGATGCCTCGCCATACTACTACGCCTCCTTCATTCGTAATGAAGGTCGACCCCGAGGTGGATATCCTAGAATCCTCATCGGAACCAAAAATCGAATCAGATATCCCGTAAGATCAAATCCCCACTACCATACACTAAGTCAGTAGTTCCTCGCTCTCTCTAAGATACTTGAGGATTGCCTTTACTACCGCCCAGCTGATCTAATCTCGGATTGGATGGTATCTCACCGACAATTCCTCTCGCATAAATGTATGTCGGGCCTAGTACACAAAGATGGCATACATCAAGCTCCCTACAAAGCTCAAGCATATGGAATCTGTCTCATATCCTCAACATCTTGAGGAGTTTTAGGACACTTATCCTTAGACAAGTGAACCCCATGCCTGAAAGGCAGCAAGCTCTTCTTGGAGTTCTGCATCTTATATCTTGACAACATCTTGTCAATATAAGACGCCTAAGACAAGGCTTTCATGCGTCGCTCTTCCTCGATTCGGACTATCCGGATACCTAGAACATATAGAACTTCTCCCAAATCTTTCATTTGGAATTGCGAAGCTAGCCACTTTTGAACGTCAAGAAGAAATTCTACCTCATTCCCAATGAGAAGAATATCGTCCACATACAACACTAAAAATGCAACAATTTTGTCAACGATTTTCTTGTAGACACAAGGCTCGTTGACATTTTGATCAAAGCCATAAGATTTGATTGCCTCATCAAACCTTATATTCCAAGACCTCGAAGTCTGTTTCAGTCCATAAATGGACCTATGAAGCCGACAAACTCTTTGCTCTTGGCCTTGGGCAATGAACCCTTTGGGTTGGTCCATGTAGATGGTCTCATAAAGTTTGCCATTCAGAAAGGTTGTCTTGACGTCCATCTGCCATACCTCGTAGTCGTAATACGCGGCAATGGCCAGAAGGATCCTGATCAACTTTACCATGGCAACAGTGAAAAGTCTCTCTCACGACCAACCCCTTCAACTCGGTAAAACCCTTTGCCACTAGTCGGGCTTTGAAGGTCTGCACCTTCCCATCTACGCCACGTTTACGCTTGTAGATCCATTTGCAACCAATAGGTTTTACCCCATCCGGTTGATCCACAAGCTCCCATACAGAATTGAAGTACATAGACTCCATTTCCGGGTCCATAGCTTTAATCCACTCGTCTTTGTAAACATCAACCATTGCCTGATCATAGGTCAATGGATCCTCACAGTCATCATCAGGAGCGACAACTGAGGTTTCAGCTAAACCCATGTAGCGATCAGGCTGTCTCACAGCCCTCCCACTACATCGAGGCATTCCCAACCCTTGGGAACGGATTTGACTAGACGTGCTAGGATTAACAACACTTGTTGACGTACTAGCCCCATTAGCAACTCTTGCTGATGATCTGTCCATTTCATTCAATACAATCTTACTCCTTCGTACATGATCCCTGACGTGGTCTTCCTCTAGGAAAGTGGCGTTTGTCGACACAAGCACTCTATTTTCCGTAGGATGATAAAACAGACCACCCCTAGTGTCTTTAGGGTAACCTACGAATAGGCATAATTTCGAACGGGATTCTAACTTTTTCGGGTTTGACACCAACACATGGGTCGGGCATCCTCAAATCCTGAAGTGATGTAAACTGCCTTTACGTCCACTCCAGTGCTCCAAAGGTGTTTCACAAACACTCTTTAAGGGAACATTGTTCAAAATGTAAACCGCAGTCTCCACTACGTACCCCCAAAAAGAATCAGGGAGACGAGCATAGCTTATGTTTCTCCTCTCCAATACACCATTCTGTTGTGGCATACCAGGCGCTGAGAGTTGGGACGTGATTCCGTGTTCTATCATATAGTCCTAGTGTCCATGTACTATCCACCCCGATCCGATCGAAGTGTTTTAAGCGATTTACCTAAGAGGTTCTCAACCTTAGTCTTGTACTCCTTGAACTTTTCAAGAGTTTCATACTTCTTATGCATTAGGTAAATATACCCATATCTGGAGTAGTCGTCTATGAAAGACACAAAGTACTCATAACCGCCGCGAGCTTTAACATTCATCGGACCACAAAGGTCATAATGCACTAACTCAAGAGGCTCTTTGGCTCTATATCCTTTTCCACTAAAAGGACGTTTGGTCATTTTGCCCTCAAGGCATTACTCACACACCGGTAAAGAGTTTTCTTCCAACTCGTTTAGAAGTCCACTCTTCACTAGTTTCTCAATCCTATTGAGATTAATGTGGCCTAACCGAAGATGCCAAAGATGGGCATTTTCTTTTGGAGAGACTTTCGCTTTCTTAGTTCGTGTTTCTTCAGTTTTAAATAATTCAGTATTCAAAACACTTTTGACCAAATTAGGTTTCAAAACATACAGATTATTTTCAAGTGAAGCTGAACAAATCACATTCTCTTTGAAAGAAATAAACGCTTTATTTGATTCAAAAGAAACTGAAATACATTGTTCTATAAGGCAGGAAATTCAAACAAGGTTTCTAGTAAACCCTGGAACTATGTACAGATTGTCCAACAATAAGTACTTCCCCGCCAAAGTTTAGCTTCACTGCGTGCGATCGCATTGCAGTGAGAGACAAGCTCCCTGATCCAATCCGTAGAGTCACCTCACCCTCTCGTAGCGGCTGCCAGGAATCAATCCCCTTAAAAGAAGAACAAACGTGGTTAGTGGCGCCCGAATCCAATATCCAAGCAGAGTCACTAGTCTTCTTCCTTTTCGGGCGTGAAGGAGCAACAAGTTTCGTCCCAGAGGTCGAACCCCTGTGATAAGACCTGTAGGCAACATTTGCCTCAGATTCCTTGACCCTATGCAAGGATTGGAAATTCTGTAGCTCATTGAGGAGGGTTGTCAGTGTGTAGCTAATTTTGTTCATAACAAAGATTGCTCTGAAATCAAGGAAACTCTTCGGAAGAGTCTCCAAAATAAAACTGACCTAGCTCGACTCATCGATCGAAGCCCCCATTCATCTCGGCCAGATGGAAGTGGGTCAACATGTCTAGAACGTGTTCATGGACAGACGATCCCTCTTTCATCCGTGCGTTGAAAACGTATTTGAGCGAGTCATGTCGGACCTGAAAGGACTGATGTCCAAACATTTCTGCGAGAGACTCCATGATCTCCATAGCGAAACAATCACTCGTGTTTCTTTGCCAAGACATCAGACATGCTGGCAATTATGTAGACCTTGGCCTTTTCATTGGCCCTGATCCATCGATCGTACGCATCGCAAACACTTCACGACGCGGTCGAGCCCGACATCTAAGGGCACTCCTCAGATAAAACGAACTTAATGTCATCTTGTACCAAAATTGTATTTATGTTGTTTTTCCAACTTTGATAGTTATCTCCCACTAATTTGTCCAAAGCGAGTAAAACTATTATTGCGCTAGACATTTTTAGCTGAAAAATCAAGAAAACCTTTGTATTAGTCTTGCAAAAAACTTTTGAAATCCAATCAAGTTTTAGCAAAATTTGTTTCATGATCCCTAGGTCAATCAAAATTTTGCAATGATAGCCTAAAGGTTTAGAATGACCAAAGACCAAGGGTGAAACAGAACACTCCTCCTCTAGGGCGAGACTTTCTCGATCGGACCACTAATCCCAGAATAACTCTCATTCCATTAGGCGTCCAATTACCATTGTTTGGTCGAATTCATTAACACTTAACGAATTTTATGAGTGTCACCCTCAATCTTTAAGTTTCCAAGCATTCGTCCAAACAATAGCCACCGAAGGGTGAACCAAGAAGGAAAACCAACCAGAAATCAGATCCCGCTCGAAATTCCACGATGTTAAACTCCCATGATCAAGCCCTCCGAAGGGATTGTGCAGTCCAGCCAAACTAGCGAGCGCGGATCATAGGCGTCTCACGGTGTGAATCGAAAGAAGAGACCGTGGGTCTCGTTTTCACAAGTCCCGCTCCCACTCACTATAAGTACTCTCTCCATCCACGATGATATTGACCTATAGAAATGCCATCCGAAGGGGGACGTTTCCATTTGCGCCACGAGGCTGAGTATAGATCTCACGGTGCGGACTTTAAAGGAGTTTTGTGGTTGGAAATTCAAATGTATCTCATACACTTTATTTCCTCCCACTCAGCACTTTAATTTTTATTAGGGATTGACCTAGATAAACCGGCTAAAATTTACCTAAGTCTACCAATAAAACTCTTATATGGTATTAACCTAAGTTTATAATCATATTATTAACTTAGGTCTATGTGAGTAAATTAATTAACACTTAATTAACGGCACTCACGAGAATATAACCTAAGAATCTCCCGACCGGATTCACTCCCAGGTCGGTTTCCAGGTAGGGGTGTTCCGCAAGCGTCAACTTAAATACCCCAGCCTTAGACAAAACCTTCCTTAGACAGAGTTACTTATCAGTCACCATTCATAGGTTATATTTGATTTCCTAAATTTCTAATCTCATTAGAAAATTAGAAAACCTAAGTCTAATTATTAACATAGGTTGCATGCATTTCTATGTTATAGTGCTTGATCATCCATCACATGAATAATACTATATACTATAACATAATATAATTCATCACATGAATTTAAATGCATGAGCATGCTTTTAATTTAAAATATAACACTTATATTTAAAGAAATTAACACATGCATACATTAAATTATAACTCTTATAATATAATCCTATCATGCATACTATATATTATAACTCTTATAATATAAATATGATGCATGAAATGTTTAACCTAAGGTGGAATTTTAAATCTATATGACATACAATATGCACATAGAAATTAATTAAAATATACATCTCATGCATAAAATAAATAAATAGCAAAATTGGACCGATTTTTGGCACCTAGTGGCATTTATTTAATTAAATAACATTAATATAACATTTATATTAATATTATTTAATAAAATAAATAAAAAAAATTACATTTTACAAAAAGAAATAAATAAAGCGTGTAAAATCGCCCAAGTGGAGGCTTGAACCCACATCCTCAGAATCGCTTCTGAATCGCTCTCTCAACGCGCATAGCGTTGCTGCGCGCTGCAAGCGTTACTGTAACGCTGCTTAAATCTCAGCGTCGGCCGGTGTTTTCAACGCCGATGGCGTTGCAACATTGTTCTGCTGCAGGGTGTCACGGTCATGCTCGTCCAGGGCGTGTTGCCCATGGCCGCATGCCCGTCCAACCCCTTTTACAATGCTTTCATGTATTTACTTTCCCTAGTGTAGGTTGTTTACTTTTCCTTGTATTTTCGCGAGTGTATGACTCCTCGCCACTTTGCATGTTTATGCCTGTAATAGCTAAAATTTCATATAATATACTATAGGGGGATGCGACTAGTTGTCAAATCTTCCTACCGGAGTTATATGCTATCGTGAGCGTGGTTGTCCCTTGATTGCTTGCTAGCCTATAACAATCTTTTCTCAAAATGCTTTTCCAAACGCTTTCCAAACTTTCTCCGACTTTTTTGGCCGCTTTCTCTTGAAACGGGGTGGAGGTTGCGAGATACGGCCGTTGTGCCACCGCGATCCCTTTCTCTCGAAGTTGGCTTACTTGTCCGAGTGCGGGAACAAGTGTCGCACGATCACTCAAGACCCTTCAAAAAGTGTGATCGTGATAGGTTGGTATCGAGCCTAGTTGGCTCCTCATACTCGACCCGACGATCATGGCTGCCTCTAAACAATTGAACAAATCGGACAAAGAACGATTGACTGAGATCGAAGAGCAACTGCTCTATCTAGTCGAAGTCCCTGACAGTATTCGGTTTTTGGAGTCTCGTGCGGAAGAGATTGCATCCAAAGCCGAAGCGGATCGATCGCGCGTTCTTTGGCGCCTTGATGGGATGCCCATCAAAGAACTAATGATAAGAGTTGAGACCCTGGAGGAGAAAGTTACCCAACGTGGTAGCTTCGAACGAGGTGATAGCTCATCGGGCTCTGCTGCCCAAATGGAGGAACGCGTCGATGGCATAGACAGTTCCCAAAAAGTACTAGGTCGATGATGGTCGACCTCTCTGCAAGACGTAAAGCGCGACCCTAGAAGTTTGTAGGCCGAGATGATCGAAATAATAATCAATGTGAATGTTACCATGAGAGCGGTTGAAACCAAGCCCCAATCGGGGCGGGATTCAATCCAAGAAATACAAGGTCCTGAGCAGAACCAAACCCTTCAGGGGTTCGTGACGCCAACGCCATAGAGAACTTCCTCTTCGACCTCGAGCGTTTTTTGAGGCAAATCGAGATAGTGACGAGAGGGCAAAGATTATGATTGCCACAATGCATCTATCTCAAGATGCCAAGTTATGGTGGAGGTCCGGATACGTGGACATCCGTGATGGTCGCCGCTTTCGATAGACACGTGGGAGAAATCAAGCAAGAACTACGCTCTCGCTTCTTCCCGAGAATGTCGAAATCCTCGCACGAAGGAAGTCTGCGGAACTAAAACACACAGCAAAGATCCGAGACTATGTCAAACAATTATTTGGTGATGTTGGACATCCGTGACATGTCCGAAAGACAAAGTTTTCTGCTTTGTCGAGGCTCAAGCCTTGGGCAAAAGACGGTTATATGAACAAAGAGTGCAAGACCTCGCTGTCTGCTTATGCCGCCGCCAAACGATTGTTTGACCTAAGTCATGAACCGAACCAAGACACGAGACGTAATCAATCGTCCTCCAGTGGAGGACAAAGGAACACCCAGCAAGGTCCCCCTAGAAGCGGGGAGGAGACAGCAAGGGGGAGATCGCAGACCCTCCCACCATGAAATGACAGATGAATTGGCGAGGGCCTAACTGAACTATACACCGAGGGCCCCCTATCAAGGTCCCTTCTCTTGTCTCATTTGCAAGGGAAACCACCGAGTAAGGGATTGCCCTCAACGAGCAGCCCTTCAAGCCTTCACAGCTACCCTTGCTCCAAATCAAGAATCTGAGACACCAGAACACGAAGGCGAGACAGCCATAACGAGGGCGAAGACAACCCCGCATGGGGGCACGCGAAATTCCTATCCGCCTCCAAAAGAAAACAGATCGTGCCAAGGAACCGTGAGCGGGGGCTTGATGTATGTTGAGGCGTGGGTCAACCACGGGCGGCAAGAACACTATGGTCGACTCGGGCTACCCACAACTTCATGACAGAGACCGAAGCCCGACGACTGAATTTGCTATGGCACCGTGACTCAGGAAAAATGAAAGCCGTCAACTCGGCAAATTCTACCCATTTTGGGGATTGCGAAGAGAGCGGCAATAAAATTGGGTGATTGGAAAGGACAAGCGGACTTCGTGATAGTTAAAATGGATGACTTCGACGTCGTGTTGGGGATGGAATTCCTCCTTGAACACAAAGTCATACCTATGCCCCTAGCCCACTGTTTGGTGATTACCGGGACCAACCCCACGGTTGTCCAAACCATCATCAAACCACCACACGGCACGAGAATGATATCGACCCTTCACCAAGAGGGGCCTCGCCATGACGAACCAACATTTATGGCCATTCCCTTGTTGGAGGAGAAAAGTGGGAAACAGACAGTCCCCAAGAGAAATTGGTATGCGTCTTAGACAAGTATGTCGACGTCATGCCTGATAGCTTGCCTAAGTCCTTACCCCCAAGGAGGGGAATCGATCACGAGATTGAGTTGATACTAGGTGTCAAACCGCCCGCCAAAAATGCCTACCGGATGGCACCTCCCGAGTTGGCTGAACTCCGCAAACAGCTCGACGAACTACTAGATGCCGGGTTCATTAGACCCAATGAAGGCCCCTATGGAGCCCCACCTGCTCTGAAGAAGAAAGATGGCGCCTCGTCTGCATGCATCGACTATAGAGCTCAACAAGCTCACCGTCCAAAACAAGTATCCATTGCCCATTATAATCGATCTGCTCGATCGCCTCCATGGGGCAAAGTACTTCTCTAAACTAGACTCGAGATCGGGATACTACCAAGTTCGAATTGCGTAAGGGACGAACCTAAGACAACTCAAGCGCCACCGGATATGGGGCTTTTGAATTTCTTGTGATGCCCTTCGGTCTCACCAATGCTCCAGCTACCTTCTGCACTCTAATGAACCAAGTGTTCCATGAATACCTCGACAAGTTCGTGGTGGTGTACCTGGATGACATCGTGGTTTACAGCCCGACATTGGAAGAACATCAGGTCCACCTTCGACTTGTCTTCGATAAACTAAGACAGAATCAGTTATACGTGAAGAAGGAGAAATGCTCTTTTGCCCAGGAACGTATAAGCTTCTTGGGGCACGTCATCGAGTGCGGAAAGATCGGAATGGAAGATGGAAAGGTCGAAGCCATACGAGACTGGAAGGTGCCGACCTCAGTCACAGAGTTGCGATCCTTCCTCGGGTTAGCCAATTACTACAGGCGATTCGTGGAAGGATTCTCAAAACGAACAGGTCCCCTGACCGATTTGCTGAAGAAGAACCTCAGTTGGAAGTGGACAACAGAATGTAATCGCCTTTGAAGACTGAAAAGGCAATGATGGAGGGACCGGTGCTCGGAATTGCCGGCGTAACCAAACCCTTTGAGATTGAGACCGACGCTTGACTTGCATTGGGGCGTCCTCTCTTGCAAGACGGCCACCCCATCGCGTACGAGAGTCGAAAGTTGAACGAAGCGGAAAGAAAGTATGTCGCTTCCGAGAAAGAAATGCTAGCAGTTGTACATTGTCTGAGAGCCTGGAGACAATACCTACTGGGGGCCAAGTTCGTAGTGAAGACGGACAATAGTTCGATCTGTCACTTTTTCAACCAACCAAGGCTCTCATCTAAGCAAGCACGCTGGCAAGAGTATCTAGCCGAATTCGATTTTCAATTTGAACATAAGCCCGGACGGGCTAATCAAGCTTGCAGATGCCCTTAGTCGCAAGAGCGAGCATGCGGCCTGTGCATGCCGGCCCACTTGAAAAGCAAAGAGTTAGATGGAACGGTTCATGAGAACATAAAAAGCACTGAGTAACGACCCCGCCGCTCGCATTTATCATGCAACTAGCCCGAGAAGGAAAAACCCGACAGTTTTGGGTGGAAGATGACCTCTTATTCACTAGAGGAAATCGATTGTACGTACCCACGTTCGGGGAACTTGAGGAAGTTGTTGTTAGAAGAATGCCACAACACGCTATGGCGAGCCACGCTGGATGGCAGAGAACTTATGCCCTACTAAAAAGAGGGTACTCATCGCCCAATCTACGTGATTTACGTGATGCAGCTTCACCAAGACTTGTCTAATCATCAACAAGACAAAGTCGAGAGAACCAAGGTAGCGGGTTGCTGAACCCCGCCCGCCCCGACACGGCCTTGGGAAAGTGTCTCGCTAGATTTTATCACCCACCTTCCCAAAGTCGGCGAATTAGAAGCAGTACTAGTGGTTGTCGATAGATTCTCGAAGTATGCGACCTTTATTCCGACTCCGAGAATGTGTTCAGCAGAGATGACAAATTTCACTTGTTCTTTAAGAACGTCGTAAAACTATGGGGCGTTCCAGAGAGCATCGTCAGCGACCGAGATGGGCGATTCACAGGAACCTTTTGGACAGAATTGTTCAGGTTGTTAGGCTCCAACCTTAACATCTCTTCTAGTTATCACCCACAGACCGACGGACAAACTGAACGCTTCAACAGCATGTTGGAGGAATACCTCCGACACTTCATTGACGCAAGACAGAAAAACTGGGTTGATATGCTTGACGTGGCTCAGTTTAGCTTCAACCGCCAACAGAGTTCCATAGAACGGAAAAACCCCATTTGAAATTGTGAGCGGAAGACAACCGACAATGCCTCATGTCATAGATCACCCTTATGTGGGGAAAAGCCCTCAAGATTATAACTTCACTAAGGAGTGGAAACAAACGTCGGAAGTGGCTCGTGCTTATCTTGAGAAAGCGGCAAAGAGGATGAAGAAGTGGGCCGATCAAAAGCGTCTCCCCTTAGAATTCCAAGCGGGGGAGAAAGTGTTGATAAAGTTGCGACCAGAACAGCTCCGATTTCGAGGAAACAAAGACCAACGTCTAGTGCGAAAGTACGAAGGCCCTGTGGAAGTGATCCAGAAAGTCGGCAAAGCATCATATAGGGTTCAACTTCCTTCGCGGATGAAAGTCCACCCTGTCATTCACGTAAGTAACTTGAAACCCCATCATCCGGATCCTGAGGATGAATCTCGTAACGAGGTATCCAGACCCCCTGTGACGATCAAGAACACTTCCGAGAAGGAGGTAGAAGAGATATTGGGTGGCGACGCGGCGAATCGGCGGACCAAGAAAAGACGTCACGAGAATTCCTAGTGAAATGGAAAGGTCTCCACACTGTTTGAGATCGCTTGGGAACGCTACCAAGACTGAAGTCGGCGCCATCACGATTGCCGAGTTTGAAGAAAGTCGGTTGACAGGACGTCAACCAATTAAGTGGGGAGGATGTCACGGTCATGCTCGTCCCAGTATGTGTTGCCCATGGCCGCATGCCCGCCCAACCCCTTTTACAATGCTTTCATGTATTTACTTTCCCTAGTGTAGGTTGTTTACTTTTCCTTGTATTTTCGCGAGTGTATGACTCCTCGCCACTTTGCACTCACGAGAATATAACCTAAGAATCTCCCGACCGGATTCACTCCCAGGTCGGTTTCCAGGTAGGGGTGTTCCGCAAGCGTCAACTTAAATACCCCAGCCTTAGACAAAACCTTCCTTACACAGAGTTACTTATCAGTCACCATTCATAGGTTATATTTGATTTCCTAAATTTCTAATCTCATTAGAAAATTAGAAAACCTAAGTCTAATTATTAACATAGGTTGCATGCATTTCTATGTTATAGTGCTTGATCATCCATCACATGAATAATACTATATACTATAACATAATATAATTCATCACATGAATTTAAATGCATGAGCATGCTTTTAATTTAAAATATAACACTTATATTTAAAGAAATTAACACATGCATACATTAAATTATAACTCTTATAATATAATCCTATCATGCATACTATATATTATAACTCTTATAATATAAATATGATGCATGAAATGTTTAACCTAAGGTGGGATTTTAAATCTATATGACATACAATATGCACATAGAAATTAATTAAAATATACATCTCATGCATAAAATAATTAAATAGCAAAATTGGACCGATTTTTGGCACCTAGTGGCATTTATTTAATTAAATAACATTAATATAACATTTATATTAATATTATTTAATAAAATAAATAAAAAAAATTACATTTTACAAAAAGAAATAAATAAAGCGTGTGAAAACTGCCCAAGTGGAGGCTTGAACCCACATCCTCGCGTAATCGCTGCGAATCGCTCCTCAACGCGCGTACGAGCGTTACGCTGCGTGGCGGCGTTAACGCTGCTGCTCGTCTCAGCGTCGGCCGGTGTTTTCAACGCCACGGTAAGGTTAAACATTGTTCTGCTGCAGGGCCTCCATCCGCGAGGATAGCGTTGAGACGCCATTAGGCAGCGTCTCAACGCCATCGACAGAACAACAAACACCTTTACTGTTCTTTGTCGATTTCACTGCTTTCCACTCCGATTTCTTCACAAAGAACATTTGCCACGAACGACACGGACTTACGGACTCGATTTATTTTCTAAAAATGCCCAAAAACACGGGCCCTTTACATTTGATCTCATCAAACATAAAATAAATCTAAAAATGCCAAAAATCGAAACATCCATTATGCAAACCAAGACATTAATCTCATGAATCATGGCAAAAACCCACCAAATTTTAATAAACAGTGCATAATTGAGAAACCATCGAAATGGCTCTGATACCAATTGAAGGGAATAAAAGTCTCGTGCAGCGGAAGACGATTGAATCGTCGATGTATCAATTATGCAAACCGTCTTTGTTAAAATTGATCTAATACATAGATCTAGGCTAAACATGCTTCTAAGAAGAAGAAAAAGCAATGAAGAAATGAATTTACTTACTTGTTGAAGACTTTCTTCAAGATTTCTTCTACAAATCCACGAACTCTTCGTGCTCCTCGTACACAACGAACACCTCCAAAAGTTATGAACTGAACACAACCAAAATGCCTTCTCGGTTGTTCTCTTTTGGAGAAAGGAGGCTTGTGGGAACCTTTTTGGTTTTGGAGAGGGGGGAGAATTTGAGATAGAATAGAGAGAGTTTCTCTTCTCCTTTTTTGTGTAAAACTAAAAATGAGAGAATCATGTTAAGTCCTTCTTGTAAGAAGGGTTTATATAGTGGGATTAGTGGAGTTAAAATGTCCACATTATTACTACTTTACCAGAACCATAGGTTATGCAAATCTCATTTGCATAACAACATAATATAAGATATCTCATATCTCATATTGCAAATCTCATTTGCAATAATTGTGGATTTATTAAATTGAATCACATCCAATTTAATTTCTCTCAATCAAACTCTCCAATTAGCCCTAATTCAACAATTAGGGTATCCTATAGTTTATTATGAATTTCATTCACATTAAACTATATATTATATCATTCATATCTCATATAAATGACATAAATGCCCTTAAGGTGAAATTGAACACTTCAATTTCATACCAAAACTTGATCCCTTCTTAAATCTAGATGGAGCCAACCGAGGGACCTAATGGACCTACAGTGACGGCCTCCAATGATCCGAGATTAACCTGCCAAACTCATTGACCCGGTTAACCAACATTCATTAGCTACGGTAACACTCCACTATAGCCCGTAGCTGCACTCCCGTCGGTCACGAGAATATTACGTGTCCACCGATATAACCAATGCCCATGAGTCGACCCTTCACAGTTTTTTTCAGAGACACTACCGGGTCAAATTACCGCTTTACCCCTGTGTCTACCTCTTGTTCCTTAAGTCCCCACTGCTCCTCTAAGGAACAACATATTGTGATGGTCCAACCATACACAACACCCTTCTCGGGCCAGTGAGAAGGTGGGCGCCCGCTGTCCAAGCCTTGGAGACAACACTTAAGGGAACAACCCCTCTAGTTTCCCTAAAGGCGGGAACGAGTGAATTTCATCTCGCGTAGTTAAGCTCCCAACTCCCTACTTGGTTCAGATCACCTCGCCTGTATCTAATACAAAGCGAGCCGCATCCACAGTCTATCCAGGAATAGGTCTCCAACCCTATCCATATACTGTAGAACATTCGGGTGATTAACTCGAACGTGATCTTCCCTGTGTGTCTAGTACACACCGTTCAAGTTCTAGTTCTCTCATGTATACAATGACCCTGGATTAGTTTATTGGAAAAGTTTATAAATATTGCGAGACACAAAGTGATGAAATAAATAACACTTATTAATTTCAATCAATATATTACAAACACGAGATTAGGACAAAAATCCCAACACTATCATATAGTCCTGAAATTTAGTGTCCATATACTCTCCACCTCGATCCGATCGAAGTGTTTTTATGGTTTTACCTAATAGCTTCTCAACCTCAGTCTAGTACTCCTTGAACTTTTCAAGAGTTTCAGACATCCTATGCATTAGGTAAATATACCCATTCCTCGAATAATCATCAATGAAAGAAACAAAGTATTCGTAACCTCCTCGCGCTTTAACACTGATCGGACAACAGAGGTCAAAATGTATAGGCTCAAGAGGCTCCTTAGCTCTATATCATTTTCCAGTAAAAGGACGTTTGGTCATTTTGCCTTCAAGTCATGACTCACACACGGGTAAAGAGTTTTCTTCCAACTGACTTATAAGTCAACTCTTCACTAGTCTCTCAATCCGATTGAGATTAATGTGGCTTGACCTTAGATGCCAAAGATGAGAATTTTCTTTTGGAGAAACTTTAACTCTATTAGTTCGTGTTTCTGCAGTTTTAAATAATTCAGTGTTCAAAACGCTTTTGACCGAATTAGGCTTTAAAACATACAAACTAGACTTAAGTGAAGCAAAACAAAAGAAATTTCCATTACTAGAAATAAACGCTTTATTACAGGAAAAATACAGAAATTGAATGTTCAAGAAGACAAGAAATAGAAACGAGTTTTCTAGTAATCCCTGGAACTATATACAAATTGTCTGACAATAAGTAATTCCTGCGAAAATAGAGCTTCACTTTGTCGATCGCAGCAGCAGAGACTATCTCTCCGGATCCAACCCGTAGAGTCACCTCACCCTCTCGCAGCTGCTGCCAGGAATCAATTCCCTCAAAAGAAGAACAAACGTGGTTAGTGGCGCCCGAATCCAATATCCAAGCAGAGTCACTACTCTCCACTAAGCAAGTTTAAATTACCAGTAAATCACACTTACCTTGATTCTTCCTCTCGGCAAAGAACTTGGGACAGTTTCTCTTCTAGTGGTCGTCCCCATTGCAGTGGAAACGCTTTCCTTTATGTGCAACTTCTTTGACCTTCTTGCCCTTTTGGGCGGCAACTTAGTCAGCTCTACCCTTCTTCATTTTCTTCTTCCCTTTCGACCAAGAAAGAGAAACAGGTTTAGTCCTAGAGGTCGAACCCATGTGATAACACTTGTAGGCAACATTTGCCTCAGCTTCCGATGTCCTTATCATCATCAAGGACTGGAAGTTCTGTAGCTCGTTCAGAAGGGTGGTCAGAGTATAGCTAATTTTGTTCATAACAACATTCATCTCCGCCAAATTAAAGTGGATCATCATGTCTAGAACGTGTTCACGGACAGGCACCCCTTCTTTCATTCGAGCGTTGAAGACGTCTTTGAGTGAATCGTGCCTTACCTAAAACGACTTATGTCCAAACATGTCTTGCAACGACTCCATGATCTCCTTAGCGTTGATCATCAACTCATGATTCTTTACCAAGACTTCAGATAATCTGGCAATTAACAGATGTCTGGCCTAGTACACAACATGGCATACATTAGGCTCCCTACAGCTGAAGCATATGGAATCCGTCTCGTATCCTCAACATCTTGAGGACACTGATCCTTAGACAAGTGAACCCCATGCGTGAAAGGAAGCAAGCCCTTCTTGGAGTTCTGCATCTTATATCTAGACAACATCTTGTCAATATAAGACGCCCAAACAAGGCTAGCGTTTTCTTCTTTGGTTGTAGACTATCCGCTTCCTAGAACATACTGAGCTTCGCCCAAATCTTTCATTTGGAATTACAAAGCTAGCCACTTTTTAACGTCAGTAAGAAATTCAACCTCATTCCCAATGAGAAGAATATCATCCACATACAACACTAAAAATGCGACAGTTTTGTCAACGGTTTTCTTGTAGACATAAGTCTCGTCGACATGTTGTTCAAAGCCATAAGACTTCATCACCTCATCAAACCTTATATTCCAAGACCTCGAAGCTTGTTTCGGTCCATAAATAGACCTATGAAGCCGGCAAACCTTTTGGTTTGACATTGGGCAATGAACCCTTTGGCCTAGTCCATGTAGATGGTTTCATCATGTTTGTCATTCAGAAACGCTGTCTTGACGTCCATCTGCCATACCTCATAGTCATAATACGCGACAATGGCCAAAAGGATCCTGATCGACTTTACCATGGCAATAGGTGAAAAAGTCTCCTCATAGTCAACCCCTTCAACTTGGGTAAAACCCTTTGCCACTCGTCGGGCATTGAAGGTTTGCACCTTTCCATCTACGCCACGTTTACGCTTGTAGATCCATTTGCAACCAATTTGTTTTACCCCATCCGGTTGATCCACAAACTCCCAGACAGAATTGAAGTGCATTGACTCCATTTCCTGATCCATAGCTTTAATCCATTCATCTTTGTCAATATTAGCCATTGGTTGATCTTAGGTCAATGGATCCTCGCAGTCATCAACAGAAGCGACAACTGAGGTTTCAGCTATACCCATGTAACGATCAGGCTATCTCACAACCCTCCTACTACATCAAGGCATTCTAAACTCTTGGGAACGAATTTGACTAGACGTGCTAGGATCAACAACACTTGTTGACGTATTAGCCCCATCAACAACTCTTGTCGATGTACTGCCCATTTCATTTAACACGATTCTACTCCTTGGTAAATGATCCCTGACGTGGTCTTCTTCAGGGAAAGTTGGGTTTGTCGATACAAGCACCCTAATTTCATTAGGATCATAAAATAAACCACCCCTAGTTTCTTTTGGGTAACCTACGAATAGGCACAATTTCGAATGGGGTTCCAACTTTTTTGGGTTTGACATCAACACGTGGGTCAGGCATCCCCAAATTCTGAAATGGTGTAAACTACCTTTACGACCATTCCAGAGTTTGAAAGGTGTTTCACAAACACTCCTGGACGAAACATTGTTCAAAATATAGACCGCAGTCTCCACTATGTAACCCCAAAACGAATCAGGGAGACGAGCATAGCTCATCATCGACCGAACCAAGTCCAACAGGGTTCCGTTTCTCCTCTCCGATACACTATTAAGCTGTGGCATACTAGGTGCTGAGAGTTGAGACGTAATTTCGTGTTCTATCATATAGTCCTGGAATTCAGAGTCCATGTACTATCCACCTTCATCCGATCGAATTGTTTTAAGCGATTTACCTAACAGGTTCTCAACCTCAGTCTTCTACTCCTTGAACTTTTCAAGAGTTTCAGACTTTTTATGCATTAGGTAAATATACCCATACCTTGAGTAATCATCTATGAAAGACACGAAGTATTCATAACCACCTCGAGCTTTAACATTCATCGGACCACAGAGGTCAGAATGTACCAACTGAAGTGGCTCTTTGTCTCTATATCCTTTTCCACTAAAAGGACGTTTGGTCATTTTGCCCTCAAGGCATGACTCACACACCGGGAGTTTTCTTCCAACTCGTTTAGAAGTACACTCTTCACTAGTTTCTCAATCCTATTGAGATTAATGTGGCCTAACCGTAGATGCCAAAGATGGGCATTTTTCGTAGGAGAAATTTTTGCCCTTTTTGTTCGTGTTTCCTGCTTTTTAACAATTGAGTATTCAAAACACTTTTGACCGAATTAGGTTTTAAAACATAAAAATTATGCTCAAGTGAAGCGAACAAATAAGATTACCATTTCAAAAGAAACGCTTTATTACCATGGAAAGAAACAAAAATACACTATTCAAACAGGCAGGAAATAGAAACTAGGTTTCTAGGAAACCCTGGAACTATGTACATCTTGTCTAACAAAATGTAATTCCTGCCGAAATGTAGCTTCACCGTGCCGATCAGAAAGGCAGACAAGCTCCCGGATCAAACCCAGTAGAGTCACCTTTGTTGGCATTTTTGTCATAATCTCGTATTTGTAAATTCTTGCTTGAAATTAATAAGAGTTATTAATTTCATCACTACCATGTCTCGCAATATTTATAAACTTTTCCAATAAACTAAGCTCCAGGGTCATTGAATTTATGAGAGAACTATAACTTGAACGGTGTGTTGTGGACACAGAGGGAGGATCACGTTCGAGTTAATGACCCGAATGGTCTACAGTATATGGATAGGGTTAGAGACCTAATCCTGGATACACTGTGGATGCGGCCCGCTTTGTATTAGATACAAACGAGGTGATCAGACTCATTCATGTGGTTGACATGCGAGTGGGGGCATCTTGTGCAATGAGATTGTACAAGACCGGACCGTGAATTATTAGACCTACTGATGTAACACCGTCGACAATAAGGACTAATAATATCGTAGATGACCATTAGTGACTCGACCTTAATCCTGAGCGTATTACGGACTCCTGTCTGCGGGGGTCTTTCCTTTGACTAGTACGGGTGAGGGTGGTCATAGTTACTCGCCCAATATGCCTATCTTCTCGTGGTCGACCAAGTAGGAGCCGAAACTCAACTACGCGAGATGGAATTCACTCGTTCCCGCCTTTAGGGAAACTAGAGGGGTTGTTCCCTTAAGTGCTGTCTCCAAGGCTTGGAAAACGGGCGCCCACCTTCTCACTGGCCCAAAAAGGTTGTTGTGTATGGTTGGACCATCACAATATGTTGTTCATTAGAGGAGCAGTGGGGACTTAAGGAACAAGAGGTAGATACTGAGTGGTAAAACGATAATTTGACCAAATTGTGTCTCACGAACATCCTGTGAAGGGTCAACTCCCGTCATTGCAGAATATTACGTGTTCATTGATATAACCAATAACCATGAGTCGACCCTTCACAGGTTGTTCGTAGACACGGCTGGATCAAATTACTGTTTTACCCCTGTGTCTACCTCTTATTCCTTAGGTCCCCACTGCTCCTCTAATGAACAACATATTGTGATGGTTCAACCATACACAACACCCTTCTCGGGCCAATTAGAAGGTGGGCGCCCATTGTCCAAGCCCTGAAGATAGCAGTTAAGGGAACAACCCCCCTAGTTTCCGTAAAGGCGGGAACGAGTGAATTCCATCTCGCGTCGTTAAGTTCCCAGCTCCCTAGTTGGTCCTGTCCACGAGAAGATAGACATATTGGCCGAGTAACTGTGACCACCCTCACTCGTACTAGTCAAAGGGCAGACCCCCACAGACAGGAGTCCGTGTGACCACCCTCACTCGTTCTAATGGTCATCTACGAGGTTATTAGTCCTTACTTTCAACGGTGTTACATCACTAGGTCTAATAATTCACAGTCCAGTCTTGTACAATCTCATTGCACAGGATGCCCCCACTCGCATGTCAACAACATGAACGAGTCAAATCACCTCGTTTGTATCTAATACAAAGCGCGCCGCATCCACAGCGTATACAGGATTAGGTCTCCAACCCTATCCGTATACTGTAGATCGTTCGGGTAATTAACTCGAACGTGATTCTCCCTGTGTGTCCACTACACACCGTTCAAGTTCTAGTTCTCTCATAACTTCAATGACCCTGGAGCTTAGTTTATTGGAAAAGTTTGTAAATATTGCGATACACAAAGTAATGAAATGAATAACACTTTATTAATTTCAAACAGTAATTTACAAACACGAGATTAGGACAAAAATCCCAACCAGACCCCCGTAGACAGGAGTCCGTAACACGCTCAGGATTCAGGTCGAGCCACTAATGGTAATCTAAGAAGTTATTAGTCCTTACTGTCAATGGTGTTACATCAGTAGGTCTAATAATTCACGGTCCAGTCTTGTACAATCTCAGTGTACAGGATGCCTCTACTCGCATGGCAACCACATGAACGAGTCAGATCACCTCGTTTGTATCTTAATACAAAGCGGGTCGCATCCACAGTGTATCCAGGATTAGGTCTCCAACCCCATCCATATATACTGTAGACCGTTCGGCTCATTTACTCGAACGTGATCCTCCTTGTGTGTCCACTACACACCATTCAAGTTCTAGTTCTCTCATGTATTCAATGGCCTTGGAGCTTAGTTTATTCGTCGAAGTTTATAATAAATGTGAGACACAAAATGATGAAATGAATAACTCTTTATTAATTTTAAATGTATATTTACAAAAAGAACGAGACTAGGACAAACATACCAACATGGAGACCTAATCCTTGATACGTTGTGGATGCGACCCGCTTTAAATTAGATACAAACTAGGTGATCCAACTCATTCATGTTGTTGACATGCGAGTGGGGGCATCCTGTGAAATTAGATTGTACAAGACCAAATCGTGAATTATTAGACCTATTGATGTAACTCCTTTAATAGTATAGGAATAATAACTTCGTAGATGACAAATAGTGACTCGACCATAATCCTGAGCGTGTTACGGACTCCTATCTGCGGGGGTCTATCTTTTGACTAATACGGGTGAGGGTGGTCACAGTTACTTGCCAAATATGCATATCTTCTCGGGGATAGGACCACGTGGGGAGCTTGGAACTTGACTACGCGAGACGAAATTCACTCGTTCTCGATTCAGGGAAACTAGAGGGGTTGTTTCCTTAAGTGTCGCCTCCGTGGCTTGAGAAGCGGTAGCCCACCCTATCACTAGCTCGAGAGGGGTGTTGTTTATGGTCGGACAATACAACGTTGTTGTTCAGTAGAGGAGTAGTGGGGACTTAAGGAGCTAGAGGTAGACATAGGGGTAAAACAGTAATTTTACCCAGCAATGTCGACGAACAACCTGTGAAGGGTCGACTCAAGGCATTTGTTATATCATTGGACACAACTTCTCCTACGGATGGGAGTGTAGCTACGGGCTTTAGTTGTGTGTTACCATAGCTAATGAATGTTGAATAACCAAGGTAAAGAGCTTCACGAGTTAGTCTCGGATCATTTGAGCTCGTCATCTGTAGGTCCATTAGGTCCCTCGGTTCGCTCAACCTGGAGATATTGAGGGTTTATAGTTTCGGGTGGATTTGAAGTGTTCAAATTCATTAAAAGAGTATTTATCTCATTTATATGAGATATGATTGACATATTATATAGTTTAATGCGAATGAGATTCATAATAAACTATAGGTTAGCCTAATTGATTAATTAGTTCTAATTTAGGGAAATTGGATTGAGAAAAATTAAATTGAATGTGATTAATTAACTTTAAAATCCACAATTATACAAATGTGATTTGTATAATAACATATGAGATATCTTATTATATGTGTTATGCAAATATGATTTGCATAACCTAATGTTGTGGTAAAATGGTAAATAGGTGGAGATTTCAATTTCCAATTTTCACCATTATATAAGGCCTTTGTGAGAAGGCTTTGGAAACATATTTTCCAATTTTTGGAATCTCACAAAAAAGAGCAATATCTAATCTTTGAATCTCTCTCAAATCCTCTCTACCCCTAAAACAAAGGGAGTCTCACTACTCTCCCTGTACCGAGCGAGAATAACCGAAAATCGAGGGCACGAAGAGATCGTGATCGGAGAAGGAAATCTCGAAGAAGTTTCTTCAACAATTAAGTAATCTCTCCTTAGTGTTTTTTTCCTTCAGTAATGCATGTTTAGCCTAGGATTTATGTGATAAATTCAGAACGAACACCATGACGATTAAAAGTCATTTTCCATTGCGGGAGTTTCATTCCCTTCAATTCGTTGTGCAATCTGTTTTTCTTAAAATTAGATGGGTTATGCCTTAATTTCATGAGATGAATTTCGGTTTTGCATATTGGATGTTTCGGTTTTGGCATTTTTTAGAGTTACTTTTCTGTTCATGAGATCAATGTAAAGGCCTAGTGTTTTTTTTGGGAATTTTAGAAAGTAAATCGAGTTTGTAAGTCCTTTTCGTTCGTGGATGTGAAGAAATCATAGCAGAAACAGGTGAAACTCGTTGAAAAACAGCAAAGATGTTTGTTGTACAACCGATGGCGTTGAGACGGTATTCTTCGACGTCTAAACGTCATCCGCGCGGTTGGAGGCTGAGCTGCAGATCAACGTTGCGACGCTGGATGTAGCGTTGCAACGCTGAGGCGTTGGGCTCGCTGAGTACAACGCTACGAGCATAGAGAGGCAGTTCACGAGCATTACACGCGAGAAGTGGCATTGAGGGGCGATTTTCTGCATTGTGGACAGTTTTCCATTATTTTATTAATTATCTTTTTTGTAAAATGTTTTTTTATAGTCAATTTATTAATTAGTATTAATATAAATGTAATATTAATGTTAATTAATTTAATTAATGTCCCTAGGGTGCCAAAACCGGTCCAATTTTGCTAGTTCATTTATTTTATGCATGAGATGTACGAAATTTATTGTTCTATGTGTATAATTTATGTCATATAGATTAAAATTTCACCTTAGGTTAAACATTTCATGCATCATATTTATATTATAAGACTTATAATATATAGTATGCATGATAGGATTATATTATAAGAGTTATAATATAATGCATGTTTTAATTTTATTTATATAAGTGTTATATTTCTTAGATTAAAATCATTGACATGCCTTTATTCGTGTGATGAAGGTATGTTTTATAGTTTATTATTCATGTGATGAATGTTCGAGCACTATAACATAGAAATGCATGTAACCTAAGTTAATTATTAGTTTAAAATTGTTTAGAACTTAAATAATTAGACTTAGCTTTTCTAGTTCTAATAAGATTAGAATTAGGAAATCAACTATGACTTATAAATGGAACTAATTAGTAACACCCCCACCTGAGAACTGATCTGGGAGTGAATTTTGTCTGGACATTCATGGGTTATATTCTCGTGAGTGTCGTTAATTAAAAGTTAATTAATTTACTCACATAGACCTAAGTTAATATTGTGATTATAGACTTAGGCTAATCCAATATAAGAGTTATATTTGTAGACTTTTGTAAATATTAACTGATTTATCTAGGTCAATCCCGGTTAATTTAAAGTGCTGAGTGGGAGGAAATAAAGTGTATAAGATACATTTAATTTTTCGACCACAAGTCTCCGTTAAGTTGACACCGTGAGATCCATACTCAGCCTCGTGGCGCAAATGGGAGTGTCTTCCTTTGGATGGTATTTGTATGGGTAAATATCAACGTGGATGGAGATAGTTCTTATAGTGAGTAGGATCATGACTGTGGAAAACGGGACCCACGGTGCACCTTTCGATTCACATTGCGAGACGCCTATGATCCGCCCGCTACTTTTGCTCGACTAGACAATCCCATCCGAGGGTCATGATCATGGGAGTTGAAACACCGTGAAATCTCGAAAGGGATACAATTTCCTTGTTGGTTTTCCTTCGTGGTGCACGCTTCGATGGCTATTGTTTGGACGGACACTTGGAAATTTAAAGATAGAGGCGACACTCATCATGGGATTCATTAAGAGTTAATGGATTCAGACCGAGTAATGGTAACTGGATGCCTAATGGAATAAGAGTTATTCTGGTATTAAGGTATGGTCGAGATAGTCTCGTCCCAGAGGAGGAATGTTTCTGTTCACCCTTCGGTGGCGTTCATTCTAACCCTTTGGGGTATCATTGCAATTTTTAATGACCTTAGGGATAGGATAAAAATTTGCTAAAACTCCGATTGGATTTTCAATGTTTTTGCGAGACTAATACAAAGCTTTTCCTTCTTTTCACCAAACATGGAAGAATAATATGAACATAATACCTTGCTGAGCTCAAAGAGGAGAAAGGTAAATTAGATTTGCTCATTCTTGAAACTTGTTTAGTGGAAAATAATGATTTGTTTTTAGAAAATTTGTATATAGTTCTTAAAATTAAGAGGAACTTAATTTCTATCTCTTGTTTAATTGAACTTGGCTACTGTATTACATTTTCATTTAATGAAGCGTTCATTTCAAAGAAAGGTGTCAATATTTGCTAAGTTAGAAAACGGCTTGTATGTACTTAAACCGAATAAAACAAAAGAACATTTAAATCATGAGATGTTTAAAAATGCTAAAACTCAAAATAAAAGACAAAGAATTTCTCCAAATAATATTACCTATCTATGGCATCTTAGACTTGATCATATTAATCTCAACCGGATTGAGAGACTTTCTAAGAATTGACTTCTAAATAAGTTAGAAGACGATTCTTTACCTCCTTGCAAAACTTGCTTGGAAGGTAAAATGACCAAGCGACCTTTTACTGGAAAAGGTCATAGAGCCATAGAGCCCTTAGAACTTCTACATTCGGATCTTTGTTGTCCGGTGAATGTTAAAGCTCGAGGAGAGTACAAATATTTCATCCGATCGAGGTGAAGAGTATATGGATTTGAGGTATGGTTATCTATAGTGATTTTACTAGAAAAGGTTATAGAGCCATAGATGATTATTCGAGGTATGGTTATCTATATCTAATGCATCACAAGTCTGAGGTTCTTGAAAAGTTCAAAGAGTATAAGGCTGAAGTAGATAATGCATTAGGGAAAACCATTAAAATGCTTCGATCCGATCGAGGTGAAGAGTATATGGATTTGAGATTCCAAGACTATTTGATAGAACATGAAATAAAATGTCAACTCTCAACACCTAATACACCACAACAAAATGGTGTGTGAGAAAGGAGAAATAGAATCTTGTTGGACATGGTTCCTTCTATGATGAGCTATGCTCAATTGCCCCTTTCGTTTTGGAGATACACATGAGAGATGCAGCTTCAAATCTCGAACATCTGCCCCATCAAAGAGTGTTTTAGAAACACCTTTTGAGCTATGGAAGGGGCGTAAACCTAGTTTACAACACTTCAGGATTTGGGGTTGTCCGGCACACGTGCTCGTGACAAACCCAAAGAAACTGGAACCTCGTTCAAGATTGTGCTAATTTGTTGGTTATCCCAAAGAAACGAGATGTGGTCTTTTCTACGACCCACGAGAAAACAAGGTGATTATATCGACAAACGCCACGTTCTTGGAGGAAAATCACATGAGGAACCACAAACGCGTAGTAAACTAGGACTAATTGAAGCTACACATGAATCAACAAGAGTTGTTGATCAAGCTGGACCTTCATCAAGAGTTCATGGAACAACCAGTACCTCAAGTTGTTGATCAATCTCGTCCTTCTCAATCGTTTGGAATGCCTCGACGCAGTAGGAGGGTTGTTTCCCAACCTGACCGCTACTTGGGTTTAGCTGAAACTCAAGTTGTCATACTTGATGAGGGCGTAGAATATCCATTGTCTTATCAACAAGCGATGAATGACGTAGACAAGGACCAATGGATAAAAACCTTGGACCTTGAAATGGAGTAAATGAACTTTAATTCAGTATGGAAACTTGTAGACCAACCTGAAGGGGTTAGACCCATAGGCTGTAAATGGATCTATTAGAGAAAAAGAGATGCAACAGGAAAGGTACAGACCTTTAAGGCTAGACTTGTAGCAAAGGGTTTTACCCAAAGGGAATGAGTTGATTATGAAGAAACTTGTTTCCCTGTTGCTATGTTGAAGTCTATTAGGATACTCTTGTCCATAGCCGCGTTTTGTGATTATGAAATTTGGCAAATGGACATCAAAACTGCCTTTTTGAATTGTAATCGTGACGAGAGCATCTATCTATATGTCTCAACCCGAAGGGTTCATAGTCCAAGGTTAGGAGCAAAAAGTTTGCAAGCTCAATCGATCCATTTATGGGTTGAAACAAGCACCCAGTTGTTGGAATATGAGATTTGATACTGCGATCAAGTCTTATGGGTTTGACCAAAACGTTGATGAGCCTTGTGTTTACAAGAGGATCATCAACAACAAAGTAGTTTTACTAGTAGTTTATGTGAATGATATCCTACTAATTGGGAATGATGTAGGATACCTTACTAACATAAAGAATTGGCTAGCGACCCAAATCCAAATGAAAGATTTGGGATAGGTGCAATATGTTCTTGGGATTCGGATCTTCAGGATTCGCAAGAACAGAACGCTAACTCTGTCTCAAGCATCTTATATCGACAAAATGTTTCTCGATATTCGATGCAGAATTCCAAGAGGGGCTTATTACCCTTGAGGAATGGAGTTCATTTGTCTGAGGAACAGTGTCCTAAGACACCTCAAAAAGTTGATCATATGAGACATATTCCCAATGCCTCTGCAGTAGGTAGCTTAATGTATGCTATGGGTGAGAGTGGCCAGATTCGCAAACTCAATATGCCAACCTTATTGGGGACAAGACTGAGTGAGTGGCTGGGAACTTAACTTAGCAAGATGGAATTCACGCCTACTAGGGTAAATAGAGGAATGTTCCCTTAAGTGTTGTCTCTAGGACTTGAACAAAGGGCTCGACCCTCTCATTGGTCCGAGAGGGACTCTGTTTGTTGGTAGGACCACAAACAAATTGTTCATAAGAGGACCACTGGTACTTAAGGCACAAGATGTAACCCAGGGGTAAAACGGTAATTTGACTCAACTGGTGTTACGAACATTCGTGAAGGATTGAGTTGCAGTTATTGGTCAATATCCGTGGACACAAAAATATATCTGAAGTGAGAAGAGTGCAGCTGCAAGACTTTAGTGGATTGTTCCCGCAGTTAACGAATGAGATTAACCGAGCAATCTCGTATCGTTGTCGCTTCTGATCTGTAGGTCCATTAGGTCCACCTTCTAGCTCGTAAAGGGTTCTTAGATCATTTGAATTTGATGTGTTCAAATTCATAAGGGATTAAAGTTAATGTATATTGATACGATATAATATATAGTTTTAGAACTATATATTATTAATTTAATGTTAATATGATTCATATTAAATTATATGAGAGAATTAAATATTTGAAAGAGTTCAAATATTAAATTCAAATGTGAATGTGATTCATATTTGAAAACTATAGGTTAAAATTTAATGTGCACTAGATATACATTAAAACTATAGGTTAGAGGGATATATTGATTAAATGTGATTTAATCCAAATTAAATATATAATATTAAATTTATTTTATTTAAATGAGATTTCAATTAATAATTAAATTTGATTTAATTCTTATGTTATTATTAATATTAGTTTAATAATAAAATAAGGGAAGGTGTCTTCCGCACACGCTCCCACTACCCTTCTTCTTCTCACTATCGATAGTTTAACATGGAGAAGGGGGTTGATGCATTGGTTGATCAATCGATCAATTGATTTTTACAGAAGCAAGAATTCTCTCTCTCTCAATCTCTAGAATTTACAAAATTCTCCAACATTTGGAATCCTTCCCACAAAGGACTTGATCTAAGTTGAATCTCAGAGGATTGAAGGTTCTCCTGTTGGTGGTGTCCTGTTGTAGAAGCAGAGAAGCAGAGTTGCTGTGTTGCTTAACATTCGAGCAAAGAGTTTGTTGGGATGTTTGTCCTAATCTCGTGTTTGTAACATATTGTTTGAAATTAATAAGAGTTATTCATTTCATCACTTTGTGCCTCTCAATATTTATAAACTTTTCCAATCAACCAAGCTCCAGGGTCATTGAATTTATGAGAGAACTAGAGCTTGAACAGTGTGAAGTGGACACACAGGGAGGATCACGTTCGAGTTAATGACCCGAACGGTCTACAGTATATGGATAGGGATGGAGACCTAATCCTGGATACACTGTGGATGCGGCCCGATTTGTATTAGATACAAACGAGGTGATCAGACTCGTTCATGTGGTTGACATGCGAGTGGGGGCATCCTGTGCAATGAGATTGTACAAGATCGAACCGTGATTTATTAGACATACGAATGTAACATCGTTGACAGTAAGGACTAATAACTTCGTAGACGACCATTAGTGACTCGACTTGAATCCTGAGCGTGTTACAGACTCCTGTCTGCGAGGGTATGTTCTTTGACTAGTACGGGTGAGGGTGGTCACAGTTACTCGCCTAATATGCCTATCTTCTCAGGGAAAGAACTAAGTAGGGAGCTGGGAACTTAACTACGCAAGATGGAATTCACTGCGTTCCGCCTTTAGGAAACTAGAGGATTGTTCCTTGAGTCTTGTCTCTCCGTGGCTTGGACAACGGCGCCCACCTTCTCACTGGCCCGAGAAGGGTGTTGTGTGTGGTTGGACCATCACAATATGTTGTTCATTAGAGGAGCAGTGGGGACTTAAGGAACAAGAGGTAGACACAGGGGTAAAATGGTAATTTTACCCAACCGTGTCTATGAACAACCTGTGAAGGGTCGACTCATGGGAACTTGTTATATCAGTGGACACCTATTATTCTGCACTGACGGGAGTGCAGCTACGGGCTATAGTGGAGTGTTAACGTAGCTAAGATGTTGGTTAACCGGGTCAAAGAGTTTGGCAAGTTAATATCGGATCATTGGAGCCCGTCACTGTAGGTCCATTAGGTCCCTCGGTTGGCTCCATCTGGGTTAAAAGAAGGGTTAATGTTTTGGTATGAAATTGAAGTGTTCAATTTCACTTTAAGGGCATTTATGTCATTTATATGAGATATGAATGATATAATATATAGTTTAACGTGAATGAGATTCATAATAAACTATAAGTTAGCCTAATTGTTGAATTAGGGCTAATTGGAGAAATTAAATGTGAGAAATTAAATTGGATGTGATTCAATTTAATTAATCCACAATTATTGCAAATGAGATTTGCAATATGAGATATGAGATATCTTATATTATGTGGTTATGCAAATGAGATTTCCATAACCTATGGTTGTGGTAAAGTGGTAATAATGAGGAGATATTAACTCCCTCATAGCACTATTTAAACCCTTTGCAAGCAGGGATTTGTAAGCTCTCTTCTCATTTTTTGTTTTTCACCAAAGAGAATAAAAGAGAATTCTCTCTACTCTCTCATTTCTCCTCCCTCTCCAAAAGCCAAAGAAGTTCCCACCAACTTCCCTTCTCCAAAAGAGAACAACCGAGAAGGCCAATTGGTCGTGTTTGAGTTCGTTTTGTGGGAAGATTTCGTTGAGATCGAGTAGCACGAAGAGTTCGTGATCCGAGGAAGAAATTGTTGAGTTTGTCTACAACAAGTAAGTAAAAACTCTATTTGTTGTAAATTTCTTCCTCTTTAAAGCATGTTTAGCCTAGATCTAAGTGTTAGATCAATTTTAACAAAATCATGTTGCATAATGAGACCTCGACGATTCAATCGTCTTCCAACATGCGTGATTTTAATCGTCCATCTCTTATTAGATTAGATAAGCATGCTTGTTCTCTATGTTTTTGTCAATACATTGGTTTTTGTTTCAATCAAAACAACCAAGGAATTTATGATCCTAAACACGTTTCCGTTGCTCAAGGAGATCAGATCTCCATCAAAACTTGCTCTAAAGAAGGAAAATAGAAAGTAACGAGTTACTTACTTGTTGAAGAACCGTTCTTCACGAAAACCTTCTCTGGTCATAAACACTTTGTTCTCTCGATCTCAAAATTCACGAACTCTCCGAACAATCCAACTATCGGACACCTCCGAAAGATCTTCTCGATTGTTCTCCTTTGTTAAAGGGAGAGTGGTGGGACTCTTTTGGTTTAGGGGAAGAGAGAAAAATTGGAGAGAGATGGGAGAATTATTGAGAGCTCTTTTGGGTGAGAATCTAAAAAATGAGCCAAGACCTTGCAAATGCCTTCTCACAAAGGCATTATATAACTGTGATAGGTTGAGTTGAAATCTACACTTATTTACCATTTTACCACAACCTTGGGTTATGCAAATCATATTTGCACAACCACATGTAATAAGATATCTCATACCTTATAATACAAATCCTATTTGTATAATTGTGGATTTTTAAATTGAATGACATTCAATTTCGTTTCTCTCGATCCAATTTCTCTAAATTACTCCTAATTAAGCAATTAGGCTAACCTATACTTTATTATGAATCTCATTCACATTAAACTATATAATATGTCAATCATATCTCATATAATTGACATAAATACCCTTTTTAATGAATTTGAACACTTTAAATCCACACCAAACTGTAAACCCTCTATGTATCCATTTTGAGCCAGCCGAGGGACCTAATGGACCTACAAATGACGAGTTCCAATGATCAGAGACTAACCTGTCAAACTCTTTGACCCGATTAATCAACATTCTTTAGCTACGGTAACACTCCACTAAAGCCCGTGCATTTGCACTCCCGCCATCGTAAGACAAGTTGTGTCCATTGATCTAACAAATACACGTAACTCAACCTCTCACAGGTTGTTCGTAGACACTACTAGGTTAAATGACCATTTTACCACTGTGTCTTCTTCTTGCTCCTTAAGTCGCCACTGTTCTTCTTATAAACAACAACGTTGTATGGTCCAACCATAAACAACACCCCTATCGGGCCAGTGAGAGGGTGGGCGCCCGTTGTCCAAGCCGTAGAGAGAACACTTAATGGAACAACCCCTCTAGTTTCCCTAAGTCGGGAACGAGTGAATTCCATCTCGTGTAGTCAAGTTCCCAGCTCCCCACGTGGTCTTGTCCCTGAGAAGATAGGGATATTGGGCGAGTAACTTTGACCACCCTCACCCGTACTAGTGAAAGACGATTGGACCCCGCTTACGAGAGTCGGTAACACGCTCATGATCAAGGTCGAGTCACTAATGGTCATTACAAAGTTATTAGTCCTACACTGTCAACGGGTGTACATCAATAAGTCTAATAATTCACGGTTCGGTGTTGTACAATCTCATTAATGAGGATGCCCCCACTCGCTTGTCAACCAAATGAACGAGTTGGATCACCTCTTTTGTATCTAATACGAAGCGGGTCGCATCCACAGCGTATCCATGACTTAGGTTTTCTAGTTCTAATAAGATTAGAATTAGGAAATCAAATATAACCTTTGAATGGAGACTAATAAGTAACTCTGTCTAAGGAAGGTTTTGTCTAAGGCTGTGGTATTTAAGTTGACGCTTGCGGAACAACCTTACCTGGAAACCGACCTTGGAGTGAATTCGGTCCGGAGATTCTTAGGTTATATTCTCGTGAGTGCTGTTAATTAAGAGTTAATTAATTTACTCATTTAGACCTAAGTTAATAGTGTGGTTATAAACTTAGGTTAATACCATATAAGAGCTATATTGGTAGACTTAGGTAAATTTTAACTAATTTATCTAGGTCAATTCCTATTAAAATTAAAGTGTTGAGTGGGAGGAAATATAGTGTATGAGATACATTTGAGTCCGCACCGTGAGATCTATACTCGACCTCGTGGCGCAAATGGGAGCGCCCCCCTTCGAGTGGCATTTATATAGGTCAATATCATCGTGGATGGAGATAGTACTTATAGTGAGTGGGAGCGGGACTTGTGAAAACGAGACCGATGGTCTCTTCTTTCGATTCACACCGTGAGACGCCTATGTTCTGCATGCTAGTTTGGCCTGGACTAGACAATCCCTTCAGAGGGCTTGATCATGGGAGTTGGAACACCGTGAATTCCGGAAAGGGATACCGCTTCTTGGTTGGCTTCCCTTTTTGGTTCACCCTTCTGTGGTTATTGTTTGGACGGATACTTGGAAACATAAAGATTGAAGGTGACACTCATAAAATTCGTTAAGTGTTAATGAATTCGACCGAACAATGGTAATTGGACGCCTAATGGAATAAGAGTTATTCTATGATTAGGGTCTGATCGAAAAGTCTCTGCGTCTGAGGAGGAGTGTTCTGCTCACCCTTCTTCATGGCGGTCATTCTAAACTCAGAGGGGTATAATTGCAAAATTTTGAATGACCTAGGGATCATGAAACCATTTTGCTAAAACTTGATTGGATTTCAAAAAGTTTTTTGCGAGACTAATACAAAGTTCTTCTTATTTTTCAGCTAAAAATGTCTAGCGTAATAATAACACTACTCGCGTCCGATAAGTTAGTGGGAGATAATTACCAAAGTTGAAAAAACAACATTAACATGATTTTGGTAACTGACGACATAAAGTTCGTGTTGCCTGAGGAGTGTCCTCAGATTTCGGGCTCGACCGCGTCGCGAAGTGTTCGCGATGCGTATGATCGGTGGATCAGGGCCAATGAAAAGGCCAAGGTCTACATAATTTCCAGCATGTCTGATTTCTTTGCAAAGAAGCATGAGCTGATGGTCTCCGCCAAGGAGATCATGGAGTCCTTGCAGAAAATGTTTGGACAATTGTCCTTTCAGGTCCGACATGACTCGCTCAAATACGTCTTCAACGCACGGATGAAGGAGGGGTCGTCTATCCGTGAACATGTTCTAGACATGATGACCCGCTTTAATCTGGCCGAGATGAACGGGGCTTCGATCGACGAGTCAAGGAAGGTCAGTTTTATTTGGAGACTCTTCTGAAGAGTTTCCTTCAGTTTCGTAGCAATGTTGTTATGAACAAAATTAGCTACACTCTGACTGCCCTCCTCAATGAGCTACAGAATTTCCAATCCTTGAACAGGTTCAAGGAATCTGAGGAAAATGTTGCCTATAGGTCATATCACGGGGGTTCGACCTGCCGGGGCGAAACTCATTGCTCCTTCACGCCCGAAAGGGAAGAAGAGGATGAAGAGGGATAAAACTGACCGAATTACCTACTAAAAGGGCAAGAAGGTCAAGGATGTTGCAGAGAAAAGAAAGTGTTTCCACGGCAGTGGAGGCGGACACTGGAAGAGGAACTATCCCAAATTCCTGGCCGAGAGGAATAATCAAGGTAAATGTGATTTACTTGTGATAGAAACATGTTTAGTGGAGAGTAGTGACTCTGCCTGGATATTGGATTCGTGCCACTAACCACGCTTTGTTCTTCTTTTCGTGGTTGATTCTGCAACCTCTGCGAGAGGGTGAGGTGACTCTACGGGTTGGATCCGGGGAGCTTGTCTCTACTGCAGCGATCGGCACGGTGAAGCTACACTTTGGCGGGAAGTACTTATTGTTGGACAATTTGTACATAGTTTCAGGGTTTACTAGAAACCTTGTTTCCATTTCCTGCTTAATTGAACATTGTATATCTATTTCCTTTGAATCAAGTAAAGCGTTTATTTCTTTCAAAGACAATCTTATTTGTTCAGCTTCACTCCAACATAATCTGTATGTTTTGAAACCTAATTCGGTCAAAAGTGTTTTGAATGCTGAATTGTTTAAAACTGTATAAACACGAACTAAGAAAGCGAAAGTTTCTCCAAAGGATAATGCCCATCTTTGGCATCTACGGTTAGGCCACATTAATCTCAATAGGAATGAGAAACTAGTGAAGAGTGGACTTCTAAACGAGTTGGAGGAAAACTCTTTGCCGGTGTGTGAGTTGCCTTGAGGGCAAAATGACCAAACGTCCTTTTAGTGGAAAAGGATATAGAGCCAATGAGCCTCTTGAGTTAGTACATTTTGACCTCATGTAGTCCGATGAATGTTAATGCTCTAAGCGGTTATGAGTATTTCGTGTCTTTCATAGACGATTACTCCAGATATGGGTATATTTACCTAATGCACGAGAAGTCTGAAACTCTTGAAAAGTTCAAGGAGTACAAGACTAAGGTTGAGAACCTCTTAGGTAAATCGCTTAAAACACTTCGATCGGATCGAGGTGGAGAGTACATGGACACTGAATTCCAGGACTATATGATAGAACACGAAATTACGTCCCAACTCTCAGCGCCTGGTATGCCAGAGTTGAATTGTGTATCGAAGGGGAGAAACAGAACCTTGTTGGACATGCTCGTTTCCCTGATTCTTTTTGGCGGTACGCAGTGGAGACTGCGGTTTATATTTTGAAAAACATTCCGTTGAAGAGTGTTTGTGAAACACCTTTCGAGCTTTAGAGTGGACGTACAGGTCATTTACATCACTTCAGAATTTAGGGATGGCCAACCCACGTGTTGGCGTCAAACCCGAAAAAGTTGGAACCCCGTTCAAAATTGTGCCTATTCGTAGGTTACCCTAAAGAGACTAGGGGTGATCTGTTTTTCTATCCTAAGGAAAATAGGGTGCTTGTGTCCACAAACGCCACTTTCCTAGAGGAAGACCACGTCAGGGATCATTTACCAAGGAGTAAAATTGTGTTAAATGAAATAGACAGTACATCAGCAAGAGTTGTTGATGGGGCTAGTACGTCAACATGTGTTGTTCATCCTAGCACGTCTAGTCAAATCCGTTTCCAATAGTTGGGAATGCCACAATGTAGTGGGAGGACTGTGAGACAGCATGATCGCTACATGGGTTTAGCTGAAACCTCAGTTGTCGCTCCTGATGATGACTGTGAGGATCCATTGACTTATGATCAGGTAATGGTTGATGTTGACAAAGAAAAGTGGATTAAAGCTATGGACTAGGAAATGGAGTCTATGTACTTCAATTCTGTATTGGAGCTTGTGGATCAACCGGATGAGGTAAAACCTATTGGTTGCAAATGGATCTACAAGCTTAAACGTGGCGTAGATGGGAAGGTGCAAACCTTCAAAGCCCGACTAGTGGCAAAGGATTTTACCTAGGTTGAAGGGGTTGACTATGTGGAGACCTTTTCACCTGTTGCCATGGTAAAGTCGACCAGGGTTCTTCTGGTCATTGCCACGTATTTTGACTACGCAGGTATTGCGGATGGATGTCAAGACACCTTTACGAATGAAAAACTTGATGAGACCATCTACATGGACCAACCCAAAGGGATCATTGCCCAAGGCCAAGAGCAAAAGGTTTGCTTAGCTTCATAGGTCCATTTATGGGCTTAAACAAGCTTCGAGGTCTTGGAATATAAGGTTTGATGAGGCATTCAAATCTTATGGCTTTGATCAAAATGTCGACGAGCCTTGTGTGTACAAGAAAATCGTTGACAAAACTTTTGCATTTTTGGTGTTGTATGTGGATGATATTCTTCTCATTGGGAATGAGGTAGAATTTCTTCGACATTAAGAAGTGGCTTGCTTCATAATTCCAAATGAAAGATTTCGGAGAACCTCGGTATGTTCTAGGTATCCAAATAGTCCTGAACCGAAAAAGAATGAACGCTAGTCTTGTCTCAGGCGTCTTATATTGACAAGATGTTGTCTAGATATAAGACGCAGAACTCCAATAAGGGCTTGCTTCCATTCAAGCATGGGGTTCACTTGTCTAAGGATCAATGTCCTAAGACTCCTCAAGATGTTGAGGATATGAGACGGATTCCATATGCTTCACCAGGTAGAGCCGGATGTATGTCATGCTGTGTACTAGGGCCCGACATCTGTTATGGAGTAGGAATTATCAGTATATATCAGTCCAATCAAGGATTAGATCACTGGACAGTCGTAAAGGTAATCCTCAAGTATCTTAGGAGATCAAGGAACTACAACTTAGTGTATGGCAGTTGAGATTTGATCATTACGGGATACACAGATTCTGACTTTCAGATTGATAAGGATTCTAGGAAATCCACTTCGGGGTCAGCCCTCATTTTGAATGGAGGAGCTGTAGTATGGCGAAGCATCAAGCAGGGATGCATCGCTTATTCCACTATGGAAGCGGAGTATGTTGCGGCTTGTGAAGCTGTAAAGGAAACTGTTTGGCTTAGGAAGTTCATGACGCATTTGGAAGTTGTTCCAAATATGAAAATGTTTGCTAACCAGGTCAAAGAGTTTGACAGGTTAATCTAGGATCATTGGAGCCCGTCACTGTAGGTCCATTAGGTCCCTCGGTTGGCTCAATCTGGGTTAAAAGAAGTGTTATGTTTTGGTATGACATTGAAGTGTTCAATTTCACTTTAAGGGCTTTTTTATCATTTATATGAGATATGAATGATATAATACATAGTTTAATGTGAATGAGATTCATAATAAACTATAGGTTAGCCTAATTGTTGAATTAGGGCTAATTGGAGAATTTAATTGAGAGCAATTAAATCTGATGTGATTCAATTTAATTAATCCACAATTAATGCAAATGAGAATTGTAATATGAGTTATGAGATATCTTATATTATGTGGTTATGCAAATGTGATTTGCATAACCTATGGTTGTGGTGAAGTGGTAATAATGTGGAGATTTTAACTCCATCATTCTACTATATAATCCCTTTTTGCAAGAAGGAATGTAACCATTCTCTCATTTTTTTTTTATTTTCATCAAAAAGAAGAAGAAGAATTCTCTATACTCTCTCTCAATTCTCCTCTCTCTCCAAAACACCAAAGTTCCCACAAACTTTCCTTTTCCAAAAGAGAACTACCGATACTTCAAGTGGTGGTGTTCGGGTTCCGTTCGTGGAAAGCGTTCGTTGAGATCGAGAAGCACGAAGAGTTCGTGATCTGAGGAAGAAATCTTGAAGAGTGTCTTCAACAAGTAAGTACCTTGAACTTGCTGGTTTTTTTCTTCATTTTCTAGCATGTTTAGCCTAGATCTTTAGTAGACCGTTTTAACAAAAGTCGAGTTGCGTAATGATACCATGACGATTTGATTGTCTTCCACTGCACGAGGATTCTCATTCCCTTCAAATCTTTCGTATCAGGTGATACTTCCGCTCAACGTGCATGCCCCTTTTATCACTCCGAGGTTCTCTCGAGTTGGCTACTGCACCACTGTTGTCACAAAACAGCGTGATCGACAAGTTCATATTTTGAACAACTTCCAAATCTATCATTAACTTCCTAAGCCATAGAAGCTTCCTTTGCATCTTCACAAGACGCAACATAGTCGACATCAATCGTGGAATCAGCGGTGCATCCCTACTTCATTCTTCGCCACACTACAACCCCTCCATCAGAATGAAGGCCGACCCTGAGTGGATTTCCTAAAATCCTTATCGATCTGAAAGTTAGAGTCTAAGTATCCCAATCCCCACTCAAATACACAAGGTTGTAGTTTTTCGTTCTCATAAGATACTTTAGGATTGCCTTTACGACTGACTAGTGATCTAATCCTTGATGGATTGATACCTACTGACAATCCCAACTGCATAACAAATGTCGAGCCTAGTACACAACATGGCATACATAAGGCTCCCAAAAGTCAAGCATAGGAGATTCGTCTCATATTCTCAAACTCTTTAGGAGTCTTAGGACAATGATCCTTAGACAGTGAACCCCATGCTTGATGTGCAACAAACCCTTCTTGAAGTTCTCATGATCGTATATCTAGAAAATATCTTACATCTTGTCAGTATAAGATGCCTATGAAATGGCCAGCGTTCTGTTCTTCCGGTTCCAGACTATCTGGATACCTACAACATACTGGGCTTCTCCCAAATCTTTCATTTCGAATTGTGAAGCCAACCATTTTTATCGCCAAGAAGAAATCCTACCTCATTCCAAATTAGAATGATATCATCCACATATAATATCGTAAATGTGACAATGTTGTTGACGATTTTCTTGTAGACACAAGGCTCGTCAACATTCTGATCAAAGCCATAAGATTTGATCGCCTCATCAAACCATATATTCAAGACCTTGAGGATTGTTTCAGCCTATAAATAAACTCATGAAGCCGACAAACCTGTTGCTATTGGCCTTTGGTAACGAACCCCTTTGGCTAGTCTATGTAGATGGTCTCGTCATGGTTTCCATTCAGAACGACAGTCTTGACATCAATATGCCATACCTCATAGTCGAATATGCGACAATAGCGGAAGGATCTTGATCGACTTGACCATGGCAACAGTGAAAAGGTTTCCTCACACCAACCCTTTCAACTTGGGTAAAACCTTTTTGCTAGTCGTGCTTTGAAGGTATGCACCTTCCCATCTAAGCCACGCTTACGCTTGTAGATCCATTTACAACCTATAGGTTTTGTCCCATCCAGTTGATCCACAAGCTCCCAGACAGAATTGAAGTACATCGACACCATTTCCTGGTCCATAGTTTTAATCCATTCGTCTTTGTCAACGTCTGCCTTGATGGGTTTAATGTCCTAAAACTCGTTGTTTTGTAAACTTAATGTATATTCTATTTTGCAATAAAGTTGTTATTGATATTTATTCACTAAGGTATTATTGAATGTTGTGTATTGTGTAACCTTAATCCAATAAAGAACCATTGGCTATGGGATGAGTACTTGAAGTTTATGTGTGACATAAAAGTGGATCAAGTTCAAGTTATAGCCAGAACAGTTTATAGTATAAGGATAGGGTTGGGTACCTTATCCAGGGGACACTATGGACGCAACCCACTTTGTAAAGTACAAACGATGTGATCCTAAATCGCTCATGTAGAGACATGTGATCAAAGCGCCCCTATGCAATGAGTTTGCATAAGAATGGACTCTGAAATAGTCACTTAGACTTTCTAACTCAGTTTCTCATCATAATCGACTATATTCATACGATGACCTAGGTAACTCGATCTTAATCTTGAGCGTTCTATGAACTCCTGTTTATTCGGATTGTCCTTAGATTTGCATGGGTGAGAGTGGCCCGAGACTGCCGACTCAATATGCCTCCCATTTCAGGGAAAAAACCAGGTAGATAGCTGGGAACATAGTTCTGCAAGATGGAATTTACTCCTACCCGCTTTAGGGATTAGTAGAGAGGTTGTTCCCGTAAGTGTTGACTCCAGGTCTAGAGCAAAGGGCCCACCCCTCTCATTGGCCCGAGAGGGATTCGGTTTGTTGGTTGGACCACAAATAAATTGTTCATTAGAGGATCAGTGGGACTTAAAGAACAAGAGGTAATTACAGGGGTAAAACGGTAATTTTGACCCAGTTGTTATTACAAACGACCTGTGAAGGATCGACTTACTAATCATGGTTATATCGAGTGGACATAAATATATCTTCAGTGAGGAGAGTACAGCCACTGACTTTAGTGGAGTGTCCCGGTGGTTAACGAATGTTGATTAGCTAGGCTAAAGAGTTTGGCCGGTTAATCTCGTATCGTTGGAGCTCATGATCAGTAGGTCCATTAGGTCCTCCTTACTAGCTCGGACTTGGCCCTATAACATTTTGAGAGAAAATAGTTTCAATTGTTCAAATTCGTTTTTGGGAGAAATCGTTAATTATGAATTAAGTTATGATTCACAGGAGGTGGATATATTTAAATATGATTTAAATATTGAATCGGTTTATAGCATGAATTAGGATTCATGTTCAGAAAATCGATCGGGATCGGGCAATTTATTTAATTTAATATTTGATATTAAATTAAATTAAAAATTAATTAATTAAATTAATTATTTAATAATTTAAGTAATTAAATTAATTTTAATTAAAAATCAATCTAATATTGATTTTCGAATTAAAATTAAATGAAAATTCAAGGATTTCCATGAAACCCAACTTGACAGCTTGCCCAATCTTACTCATCTTCAAAATTCACCAAAATTTGCCACCTCCATCTCTAAGCATCCTCATCACCCTTGAGTTGTCACTCCATTGAAGCTTTTTGAAGCTTTATATAATGGTGATTTGAGGTGTTTTGGGAGAATTACACAGAAAATTCTATATTCCAGAACTAGTGAGCTTTGAGGTCTTTTCTTCCAAATTATCTCAACCTAGGATCCCACAATCCGTTCTAAGGCCTTAGGATAGTAGGGAAGACTCTAACGATTGTCCACGAAGTGTTCGTGCTGTAAACCATCCACCGGGTGAAGAGAATTTGATCTTCAAAGTTGAGTTTTCTATCCTCTGCTTTTTCTAGCTTTGAGCATGTTTTTATCTTACAAAATTGATCAACTTAGAGTGTTGAAGATCAAAAATTGCTTCCGCTTTCTTAATCTAGATTCTTTCAATTGGTATCAGAGCAATTTTGAGCACTCAATGTGATCTATTTTGTTCTGTGGTGGGTGTTTTTTGAAATCAAATTTTTCTTGGTGTCTAAAGTGTTGTTATGGTTTTGGCATTTAAATTGAGCATCAATTTGTGCTTTATTTTCAAATTACTCAAGTGTGTTTGAGCATTAATGTGTGTAGACTAAGTTGTAAAAGTTTTGAGTCGATCGGAGTTCGGGAAGGCCTTCAATTTGAAGAGAGAAGCCACAGAGGTCATTGAAACATTAAAACAGAGGCACTTTTTTTAAATTCTCGCATCTCACTCATAAGAACCAAGTTCATGTTTCAACCTAAGGTGTACAAGTAACCCAATGAACACGATCAACTCGTGGACTACCCAACCCAAACCTTAAGGGTTGGGTAGGGTTAGATTTTTTTTCACTTTGGGTTGGGTTAGAAGTTTAAAGAACCGAAAAGTTCGGATCGGTTTTCGGGTTGGGCATTTTAGGCTCGGGTTGACCCAACACAAAGTTTATATTTTTTAATTTTATTTTAATTAAATATATACTCATAAATAAATTATTTGTTAATTTCTTATGTTTTCTTCTAGATTTCTAACAAAATGTTAAGATGTTATGGATTTTGAAGTTTGATATTTGAATTTTATGTGATTTTAGTTATTAATTCAAGAAAAAGATATTTTAAATAATTTAAAAATAATTCAAAAATAAAAAAAAGTTAATCCGGTGACCCAACCCAACCCAACCCGAAAATATTGGGTTGGGTTGGGTTGGGTTACTCTCATGAATAGGGTTGGTTGGGTTAAGGGAATGACCAACCCGAATTTTCGGGTTGGTCCATAAATCTTCCTCACCCAACCCAACCTGGCTTATGTACACCGCTAGTTCAACTCGTGTTTTTCTAAATGAAGGAGAAGTTGACTATTTGCCCATTGACTTTGACCGGTTCAAGTCATTTTGGACCGGTTCAGCTCGTTTTTGATCTTGTTCGGGTGGTTTTAGACCGGTTCTGACTATTTCGAGGCTGGTTTTTCCATTTTGGAGGTCCGTTTCATCAATTGGAGGCCCGGTTCAGTCTTTTACAACCCGGTTCAAACTTTGAAGGTCTGGTTCACACATTTGCAAGCCGGTTCGACCCAAATTCGAAGTGTTCGAAGTGGTTCGATGTTAATCATAGATTATTAATGTAATAATTTAGTAGTTTGCTTGCATTAGATGCGAAAAGCAGTCCACTTTAGTGTGTTTAATTAATTATGCATTGTAAATGTATGTTTTAATTAAAATCCCTGATTATATGTGCACAAAGTATGCCATATAGATTTTAAAATCCCACCATATGAAGCATGCTCCATGCATTGAAAGTATGTTATAAGTGCTATAATATATTGTATGCTTGTTCATTGGGTTTCATAAGAATTAATGTAAGTGTTATATTAATTTATGAAACAAATATTATATGTTTTAATTATAATTAATATAAGAGTTATATTAATTAAAAATTGAACATATAATTGCTATGCATTTATTCATGTGATGGATTTATTATAAATGTATGTTTATTCATGTGATGAATGATGAAACAATTTATAACATAGAAATGCATGTAACCTAAGGTTAATTAATTAATTAGTTTTAAAATGGTTTTAGAACTTGAATTAATTAGACCTTAGGTTATCTAGTTCTAATAAGATTAGAATTAGGAAACCAATAATTTATAAACTTTGATTAAAGAGGACTCGACTAAGGAAGGTTACTGCTAGGTTGGGTACTTAAGTCGATTTTAAACGGAACACCCCTACTGGAACCGACTTGGGTGTGAATTTAATCCATAGGTTTATAAATTATCTTTCGTGAGTGGCGTTTATTAAAAGTTAATAAATTAAACTCATAGACCTAGGTTTATTAAAAGGTTAATAGACTTAGGTAATTCCAAATAATTGTTATATTGGTAGACTTTGGTCATATTGTTTTAGCCTTAATATGCCTAAGTAAAAGTATACCCAAATAGCTTTAAAATACTTAGTGGGAGTGAAAAGGTATATATGATATATCAATTTCCTCTTACACTCTCCACGGTTCACACTGTGAGATTTATGCTCGGCCTTGTGATGTCAATAGGGCATCCCCATTCGGATGGTGTTTGCATAAATCAAGAGCAAGGTGAATGGAAAAAGTATTTATAGTAAGTGAGTGAAGGAAGTGTGTCAACACATCGCATTTGGTCTCCTCCATTAGGTTGGACCGTGAGATTGCCATGTTGCGCTGCGAGGTTGCACGCAAGTAACACCATCCATTCGGAGGGATGTAACATGGGATTCGTAACAACTCAAACTCTAGAAACGGATCTGATCTCTTAGGTCCATTCCAAGCTTTGTCTCTCTAGTTCGGTAGCATTGTTGGGGTCGACCTCTGAGGTCTAAAAATGACAGGTCACACTTACAAGAATTGCTAAATGTTAGTAAATTCTTGACCAAAGTAGCGATAACTAGAATGTTATAGGAATAAGAATTATTCTGGTGTTAGCATTTAGTCAAGAATGTCTTGGTTCAATGAAGTAGTGATTGATCGCCTCTCTGATAGCGGTTGCTCGACTCATCTGAAGTATCGTTGCAAAAACAATAATGAGTTTATGGGTACATTATTACTTTTGCTAAATTCTTAAATTGGATAGGTTACAAACAATTCACTAATAGAATTCATTCTTTTTCAGCATGTCGAACTCTTTTATCAAGTTACTCGCCTTAAATAAACTTAGCGGCGATAATTATGGATCCTGGAAATCAAACTTGAATACATTTTTTGTTCTTGATGATCTGAGGTTCGTCTTAACGGAGGAATGTCCTCCCCCTCCAAGTTCGACTGCAAATCGAATTGTTCGGGATGCTTATGACAGATTGATTAGGGCTAATGAGAAGGCCCGAGACTATATCTTAGCCAGCATATCTGATGTGTTGTCTAAGAAACATGAGACCATGGTCACCGCAAAGGAGATCATGTGATCATTACAGGCGATGTTTGGACAACCGTCCTCATCGGTCCATTATGATGCTATGAAATACGTTTACAACTCCCGTATGAAGGAGGGAGCCTCGGTTAGGGAACATGTCCTTGACATGATGACCCACATCAAAGTGGCTGAAGTAAATGGGGCAGTCATAGATGAGAAAAGTCAGGTAACCTTTATTATGGAATCTCTTCCAAAGAGTTTCTGCCATTCCACGTAAAATGCGTGATGAATAAAATAGAGTATAACCTCACTACTCTCCTCAACGAGCTCTGCACTTTTGAGTCCCTCATGAAATGAAAAGAAAAAGAGAAGGAGGCAAATGTTGTCACTTGAAGAACTTCCTAAGAGGATCGTCCTCTCTGACCAAGTTCGGTCCTTCTTTTCTAAGAATAAGGGTATCTAGAAAAAGAGGAAGAAGGACAAAGGAAGGGACAAGCTCCCACACGTAAGGCTAAGGCCACAGGAAAATGTTTCATTGTGGTGGTGACGGGGACTGGAAGAGGAATTGCCCAAAGTACCTTGCAGAAAAAAGGCGAGAAGGAAAAACAAGGTTAATATAATTTACTTGTTGTTGAAACATGTTTAGTGGAACATGATGATTCCGCTTTGGATATTAGATTCAGAGCCACTAACCATGTTTGTTCTTTTTTCAGAAACTAGTTCTGGCAGCGACTTTTTGCGATGGGGAGATAACTCTCGTGGTTGGAACGGAGAGATTGTCTCAAACAAAGCAAAGGAGCAATGAAGTCATTTGTTTAGAGATAGATTCGTTTTATTAGAAAATGTAATTCGTTTTATTAGAAAATGTACTTTTTGGTTCTTGGAATCAAAAGAAAATCTTGTATCTATCTCTTGTTTGCTTGAACATATGTATAAAGTATCTTTTGATCATAATGAAGCGTTCATTTGCAAAAGTGGTGTACGAATATTTTCTGCTAAACTTAAAAACAACTTATACGTGTTAAGACCAACTGAAGTAAAAGCTATTTTGAACACTGAGATGTTTAAAATAAATTGATAATCAAAATAAAAGGCAGAACCTTTCTCCTAGTACCTATCTTTGGCACTTGAGACTAGGCCACATCAATCTCAATAGGATTGGGAGATTGGTCAAGAGTGGTCTCCTAAGTCAGTTAGAGGACAACTCTTTACCACCATGTGAGTCTTGTCTTGAGGGAATAATGACGAAAAGACCTTTTTCTGAAAAAGGTTATAGAGCCAAAGAACCCTTGAAACTCGTGTATTCTGATCTTTGTGGTCCTATGAATGTCAAGGCACGAGGAGGGTATGAATACTTCATCAGTTTCATTGATGATTATTCTAGGTGTGGTTATCTTTACCTAATGCATTTTAAGTCTGAAACCCTTAAAAAGTTCAAGGAATATAAGGCAGAAGTTGAGAACATATTAGGTAAAACAATTAAAACACTTCGATCAGATCGAGGTGGAGAGTATATGGATTTGAGATTCCAAGACTATATGATAGAACATGGAATCGTATCCCAACTCTTAACGCCCAAAGACACCTCAAAGAAAATGGTGTATCCGAAAGGAGAAATAGGACCACTGTTACACATGGTTCGATCTATGATGAGCTACGCCACCGCCTAGTCGCTTTGGGGATATGCAATAGAAGTCACTGTGTATATATTTTCAACATGGTTCCCTCTAAGAGTGTTTCAAACACCCTATGAATTATGGAAAGGGCGTAAAGGTAGTTTACGTCACTTCAGGATTTGGGGATGTCCGACACATGTGCTGGTATCCAATCCAAAGAAATTGGAACATTGTTCAAAATTATGCCTATTCGTAGGGTACTTAAAAGAAACGAAAGGTGGTCTATTTTATGATCCTCAAGAGGACAAGGTGCTTTTGTCGTCAAATGCCACGTTCTTAGAGGAAGAACACATGAGAGATCATCACCCTCAAGCGGGGATTGTCTTAAGTGAAATTTCCAGAGAAGCTACAGATAAATCAACAAAAGTTGTTGATCAAGCTGGTCCTTCTCAAGTGTTGAGAATGCCTCGACGTAGTGGGAGGGATGTAAGACAACCTGCCTGTTACATGGGTTTGACTGAAACCCAAGTCGTCATACCTGATGATGGCGTTGAGGATCCATTGACCTATAAACAACCAATGAATTATATAGATAGGGACGAGTGGATTAAAGCCATGGACCTTGAAATGGAGTCAATGTACTTCAATTCGATGCCGAACCTTGTAGATCAACCGGATGGTGAGAGACCCATCGGTTGTAAGTGGATCTACCAGAGGAAACGAGATCAAGCTTCTGTGAAGGTGCAAACCTTTAAGGCTCGACTTGTGGCAAAGGGTTATACCCAAAGGAAAGGGGTGGACTATGAAGAAACCTTCTCCCCATTGCCATGCTTAAGTCCATTAGAATACTTTTGTCAATTGCCACATTTTATTACTATGAAATTTGGCAAATGGATGTCAAGACAACCTTCCTGAATGGCAATCTTGAAGAGAGTATCTATATGGATCAACAAGAGGGGTTCATAGTTCAGGGTCAAGAGCAAAAGGTTTGCAAGCTTAAACGATCAATTTAAGGATTAAAACAGGCATCTAGATCCTGGAATATAAGATTTGATACTGCGATCAAATCTTATGGCTTTGAAAATAATATTGACGAGCCTTGTGTTTACAAGAAGATAATCAATATCACTGTAGCTTTCTTAGTTCTATACGTAGACGATATCTTTCTCATTGGGAATGATGCAAGGTTCCTTACTAGCGTTAAGCAATGGCTAGCGACCCAATTCCAAATGAAAGATTTGGAAGAGGCTCAGTTTGTTCTTGGAATCCAAATTGTTCGGAATCGCATGAACAAAACGCTAACACTGTCTCAGGCATCTTATATCGACAAGATGTTGGTTAGATATAAGATGCAGAGTTCCAAGAATGGGCCATTACCTTTCAGGCATGGAATTCATTTGTCTAAGGAACAGTGTCCTAAGACACCTCAAGAAGTTGAGGATATGAGACGCATTCCCTATGCATCTACTGCCAGTAGTCTGATGTATGCCATGCTATGTACTCGACCCGACATATGCTATGCAGTGGGAATAGTCAGTAGATATCCGTGTAATCCAGGATATAATCACTGGACTGCCGTTAAGAACATCCTCAAGTATTTTACGAGAACGAGGGACTATATGCTTGTGTATGGTGCAAAGGATTTGATCCTTACAGAATACACTCACTCTGATTTTCAGACTGATATAGATTCGAGGAAATCCACATAAGGATCAATGTTCACTCTTAACGGAGGAGCTATAGTATGGAGGAGTATAAAGCAAGGTTGTATTGCTAACTCCACCATGGAGGTTGAGTATGTCGCAGCTTGCGAAGCAGCGAAGGAGGCTGTATGGCTTAGGAAGTTATTGACTGATTTGGAAGTTTTTCCAAATATGAATTTGCCTATCACCCTTTATTGTGACAATAGTGGTGCAGTGGCAAATTCTAAAGAACCTAGAAGCCATAAGCGCGGAAAGCACATAGAGCACAAATATCATCTCATCAGGGAGATTGTGCAACGAGGAGACGTGATCGTCACACGCAGATCGCTAGGAGCACAACATTGATGATCCGCTTACAAAGCGGCTCACGGCTAAAGTGTTTGAGGGACACCTAGAAAGTCTAGGACTACGGGTTGTACAGTAGGGCATTTTTTTTCTTTGCTCAACATGTTTTACCCCACAGACGTTTTAGTCCAAGTGGGTGATTGTTGGGTTTAATGTCCTAAACCTCGTGGTTTTGTAAACTGAATGTATATTCTATTTTGCAATAAAGTTGTTATTGATATTTATTTAGTAAAGGTGTTATTGAATCTTGTGTATTGTGTAACCTTAATCCAATAAAGAACCCTTGGCTATAGGATGAATACTTGAACTTTATGTGTGACATAAAAGTGGATCAAGTTCAAGTTATAGCCAGAACAGTCTATAGTATAAGGATAGGGCTGGGTACCTTATACAGGGGACACTATGGACGCGACCCACTTTGTAGAGTACAAACGATGTGATCCTAAATCGTTCATGTAGAGACATGTGACTAGGGGCGTCCTATGCAATGAGTTTGCATAAGACTGTACTGCGAAATAGTCACTTGTACTTTCTAACTCCGTTTACTGTCATAACTGACTATATTCATACGATGACCTAGGTAACTCGATCTTTATCCTGAGCGTTCTATGAACTCCTGTTTATTCGAATTATCCTTAGATTTGCATGGGTGAGAGTGGCCCGAGACTGCCGACTAAATATGCCTCCCATTTCGTGGATAAACCGGTAGATAGTTGGGAACATAGTTCTCGCAAGATGGAATTCACTCCTACCCGCTTTAGGATTAGTAGAGAGGTTGTTTCCTTAAGTGCTGACTCTATGTCTTGAAGAAAGGGCCCACCCCTCTCATTGGCCCGAGAGGGATTCGGTTTGTTTGTTAGACCACCAATCAATTGTTCATTTGAGGATTAGTGGGACTTAAGAAACAAGAGGTAATTACAGGGGTAAAAGGGTAATTTTGACCCAGCTGTAATTACTAACGACCTGTGAAGGAACGACTTACTAATCATGGTTATATCGAGTAGACATAAATATATCTACAAAGTGAGGAGAGTCAACCACCCACCGGCTTTAGTGGAGTGTCCCGGTGGATAATGAATGTTGATTTGCTAGGCTAAAGAGTTTGGCCGGTTAATCTCGTATCGGTGGAGCTCATGATCTGTAGGTCCATTAAGTCCTCCTTACTAGCTCGGACATAACCTTATAACATTTTGAGACAAAAGAGTTTGAATTGTTCAAATTCGTTTTTGGGAGAAATCGTTAATTATATATGATATATTTAACGAGTCATAGCTTAATTATGAATTAAACTATGATTCAAATGAGGTAGATATATTTAAATATGATTTAAATATTGAATCGATTTATAGCATGAATTAGGATTCATGTTTAGAAATCGATCGGGATCGGGCAATTTATTTAATTTAATATTTGATATTAAATTAAATTAAAAATTAATTAATTAAATTAATTATTTAATAATTAAATTAATTAAATTAATTTTAATTAAAAATCAATTTAATATTGATTTTTGAATTAAAATTAAATGAAAATTCAAGGATTTCCATGAAACCCAACTTGACAGCTTTCCCAATCTTACTCATCTTCAAAATTCACAAAAATTGGCTACCTCCATCTCAAAGCATCCTCATCACCTTTGAGTTGTCACTCCATTGAAGCTTTTTGAAGCTTTATAGAATGGTGATTTGAGGTGTTTTGGGAGAATTACATAGAAAATTCAATATTCTCAAATTAGTGAACTTTGAGTTTTTTTCTTCCAAATTCTCTCAACCTAGGATCCTGCCAATCCGCTCAAGGCCTAAGGATAGTAGGGAAGACTCTAACGGTTGTCCACGAAGTGTTCGTGTTGTAAACCATCCACCATGTGAAGAAAATGTGATCTTCAAAGTTGAGTTTTCTATCCCTCTGTTTTTCCAGTTTTGACCATGTTTTTTAATATACATAATTGATCAACAGAGAGTGTTCAAGATCAAAAATTGCTTCCGCTTTCTTAATCTAGACTCTTTCATGCCTTTGCCTGATCATAGGTCAGTGGATCCTCGCATTCATCATCCCGGTGACGACTTCGGTTTCAGTTAAACCCATGTAACGTTTAGGTTGTCTAACAACCTTCCAACTACGTCGATGCATTCTTAACTCTTGAGAATGAACATGACTAGACGTGCTAGGATAAACAACACTTGTTGACGTACTAGCCCCTTCAACAACTCTTGTTGATGTACTGTCCATTTCATTTAACACAATTTTACTCCTTGGTAAATGATCCCTGATGTGGTCTTCCTTAAGGAAAGTGACATTTGTCGACACAAGCACCCTATCTTCCTAAGGATCGAAAAATAGACCACCCCTAGTCTTTTTTGGGTAACCTACTTTTTCGGGTTTGACAACAACACATGGGTCGGGCATCCCAAAATTCCTAAATGGTGTAATCTGCCTTTACGTCCATTCCAATGTTCAAAAGGTGTTTCCCAAACACTGTTCGACGGAACGTTGTTCAAAATATTGACCGTAGTCGCCACTTCGTAACCCCAAAAAGAATCAGGGAGATGAGCAAAGCTCATCATCGACCGAACCATGTCCAACAAGGTTTTGTTTCTCCTCTCCGATACACCATTCCGCTGTAGCATACCAGGTGCTGAGAGTTGGGAAGTAATTCCATGTTCTATCATATATTATTGGAATTCAATGTCCATATACTCTCCACCTAGATCCGATCAAAGTGTTTTTATTGTTTTACCTAACAGGTTCCAACCCAGTCTTGTACTCCTTGTACTTATCAAGAGTTTCAGACTTCCTATGCATTAGGTAAATATACCCATACCATGAATAATCACCTATAAAAGACACAAAGTATTCGTAACCGCCCTTCGCTCTAACATTCATCGGACCACAGAGGTCAGAATGTATAAGCTCTAGAGGCTCTTTGACAATATATCCTTTTCCACTAAAATGACGTTCGGTCATTTTGCCTTGAAGGTAACACTCACATATCGTTAAAGAGTTTTCTTCCAACTCACTCAGAAGTCTACTCTTCACTAGTCTCCCAATTCTATTGAGATTAATGTGGCTTAACCGTAGATGCCAAAGATGGGTATTTTGTTAAAGAGACACTTTCACTCTCTTAGTTCGTGTTTCTGTCGTTTTAAATAATTCAGTATTCAAAACACCTTTGACCGAATTAGGTTTCAAAACGTACAAGTTAATCTCAAGTGAAACTGAACACAATAAGTTGCCTTTGAAAGAAATAAACGCTTTATTTGATTCAAAAGAAACTGAAATACAATGTTCAATAAGGCAAGAAACGGAAACAAGGTTTCTATTAAACCCTGACACTATGTACAAATTATCGAACAATAAGTACTTCTCGCCAAAAATAAACGCTTTATTTGACTAGTACGCGTGAGGGTGGCCACAGTTGCTCGCCCAATACGCCTATCTTCTCAGGGACAGGACCACGTGGGGAGTTGGGAACTTCACTACGCGGATGGAATTCACTTGTTCCCGAATTAGGGAAACTACAGGGGTTGTTCCCTTAAGTGTTGTCTCTAGGGCTTGAACAACGGGGCCCCACCCTCTCACTAGCCCGAGAGGGTTGTTGTTTACGGTTGGACCATGCAATGTAGTTGTTCATTAGAGGAGCGGTGTGACATAAGGAGCAAGAGGTAGACATAGGGGTAAAACAGTAATTTGACCTAACAGTGTCTACGAAGAACCTGTGAAGGGTGGACTCACAGGTATTAGTTATATCGATGGACACAACTTATCCTACAGTGATGAGAGTGCAACTATGGGCTTTAATAGAGTGTTACCGTGGCAAATGAATGTTCAATAATCTAATTCAAAGAGTTTGACAAATTAATCACTGATCATTGGAGCTCACATCCGTAGGTCCATTAGGTCCCCTGGCTTTGATCAAATGGGACAAATTGAGGGTTCATTAGTTTTGTGTGAATTTGAAGTGTTCAAATTCAATATTTGGGTATTTATGTCATTTATATGTGATATACATGACATAATATATAGCTTGATGTGAATGAGATTCATAATAAACTATAGTATAGCCTAATTGATTAATTAGTGCTAATTGGAGAAATTTAATTGAGAGAAATTAAATTGAATGTGATTCAATTTAATTCCACAATTATGCAAATGAGATTTGTATAATAAGGTATGAGATACCTTATATTATGTGATATGCAAATATGATTTACAAGAAGCCTTTAGTGAAGGTTTTTGCCATTTTTCGGATTTTCATCCAAAGAGAGCAAAGAACGATTCTGTCATTCTCTCTCAATTCTCTCTAGAATTCTTCCCATTAAAAACATAAGGGAGTCCAACATACTCTCCCTCAACCTCCCGAGAACAACCGAGAATAAATTTTTGAAGTGTCTCATTGTTCGGTTCGAGGATCGAGTTCGTACAGATCATTGGTTCGAGAGAGATTGTGAACGGAGGAGGAAAGCTTTGAAGAAGAGTTCTTCAACAACTAAGTAACATGTTACTCTTTGTTTTTCTTCTCATTATGCATGTTTAGCATGATGGGGATCCGATCCCCGAGCAAATGGAAACGTGTTTGGGATGGTAATTGATTGATTGTTTTGGTTGAAATGCAAAAACCCATACATTGACAAAACAGAACAAACATGGAATTTCAAATCTAATTAGGCATGGATAATTGCATACAAACATACTTAAGTCTAACAATTAAACTAATAAGGGGAGAAAAGGTAATTACCTTTGTAGTTTTTCCACACAACAACTCTTTTTGCCCAAAGGATCACAAAGAGACAACAAGCACGAACAAGAACTTCTCTCGCTTCTTTTTGTTTTTCCCCAACACAACACTACCAAAACAGAAAACTTTTATATCTCTTAGTGTTTAGATCACCCTAGGTGGGTAGAGATTCCAACAATTCGAAGAATTGAGAATGAGAATGTGAAAGAGAGAAAGAATTCTTCTTCACAGAGAATTCAATCGAATGATCCAATTGCTCGGTTAGAAGTTTGTCCCTTCTCACCAGGAGAAGGACACTTCAGTGGGTAACTTCCAACTCCATATCGAGGGGAGTTGGGAGTATTCTAACGTGTCATCATGACACGCCCCCACGATTTAATTAATAAACTAATTAATTAATCCATTTAATTAAATATAATTTAAGTTCCCAGTCGTTCACTTGGTCTTGTCCCCAAGAAGGTAGGCATATTGAGTCGACAAATCTTGCCACTCTCACCCATACTAGTCAAGGGACAATCCCTCGCGAACAGGAGTTCGTAACCTGCTCAGGATTGAGATCAACATACCTAGGTCATCCTAGTGAAATAGAAACCTAACTAGTCAACGTAGTTACAACTAGAGGTTGCTATTTCGTGGTCCGATCTTATGTAATCTCATTACATAGGTGTTGGGATTTATGCCCTAAACTTGTGTAATTTTGATCAATTAAATAAAGTGTTATTTGTTTTGATAAACTAAGCTCCAAGGTTATAACATTTAGCTTGAAATCAGTGTAGTGGACACTATTTGGCTTGAGTTCAAGATTATAACCTAAATAGTCTATGGTATAAGAATAAGACTGGAAACCACATTCTGGTAACACCATGGATACGACCCCATTGTACATAATACAAATGAGGTAATCCAACTCATTCATGTAGTTGACATGCGAGTGGGGGCATCCTGTATGAAGAGTTCATACAAGACTCGATCGCAGAAATTATTAGTCTAACCAAAGATAACAATCGCTAATGTGATAAGACTAGTAATTTATAGATAGTCATTAGTGGCTTTACCTGGATTCTGAGCATGTTAAGATCTCTTGCTTATATGGGTTTGTCCTTAGACTAGTATGGGTGAGAGTGGCATGTAGCCGACTCAATAAGCCTACCTTCTCGTGTGACGTAACCTCATAGGTAGCCGAAACTTAATCATGCAAGATGGAATTCACTCATTCCTCTCCTGAGGAATTAGATAGGTTGTTCCCTTAAGAACTGACTTCAGGTCTTGAACAACGGGGCCCCGCCCTCTATGAGGGTATAAGTCTAAGGTAGGACCTTAGACTTGTTGTTCATTAGAGGATCAGTGGTGCTTAAGGAGCAAAGAGGTAATCACAGGGGTAAAACGATAATTTGACCCAACTGTGATTACGAACAACCTTTGAAGGGTCGACTCATGGGTAATGACTATATCACTGGACACAATAATATCTACATTGAGGAGAGTGCAACTACAAGTCTATATTGGAGTGACTTGTAGTTAATAATTATTGATTAACTGGATCAAAGAGTTTGATCAGTTAATCTCACATCATTGGAGCTCATGATCTGTAGGTCCATTAGATCCCTTTGTTGGCTCAACATGGTAATATTGAGGGTATAAAGTTAGAAATCAAATTGAAGTGTTCAATTTCATACACGAGGAGTTATATCAATTATATATGATGTAATTGATATAATATATAGTTTTAATGTGAATTAGATTCATATATAAACTATATACTAAAGAGAGATTAAAGAAGTGGTAGAATGGGCAATTCCATACCATTTCCCTATATATAGTTGCATGAGATGCAACTAGGTCAAGACTTCAAAAAGAGTATTCCTAGCCTCCTTGTTGTGTTGTTGGTAGAGTTCCAAAACACAAATCTCTCTCACCACTCCTAAAGGGAACCCACCTTCCTCCTCACCTAGAGAACAACGGAGAAGATCCTGGGTGGTGTTGAAGTTCGCATTTAGTTCTTATTCTTGAGCTGCGTCACCGTGGAGAGAGGATCACTTGAAGAAAGGTTCTTCAAAGGTATATACTTGCTGTCCATACTCTTATTATATGCTTAATCCATGTTTACGTTCTTGAATTTTTCGTTGTAACTAAATGAAGAGCGCGCGATTCGCAATCCCTTCTGCTGCGGGGACTTCGATTCCCTTCAATTGGTATCAGAGCCCAATTGCTTGATTTATGTTATGAATTTTTCAAAGTACAAGGTGGGATTTCTCGCTTTTTGCATGAGATGTATGAACGATTTTGCGAAATTAGATGTTTTCAATTTTGGCACTTAGATTTATAATTTTCATTGAAATGTTCAATGTAAGGGCCTGGTGTTTTGGGTAAATTTAATTTTAAATCGAGTCTGTAAGTCCGTGTCGATCGAGGAAAAGGAGTTGCTGAGAAGATCGGAGCGAAAACGAGCAAGGAATGGAGATTCCAAGTGCGGATTCTGTGAATGGCGCTGGTAACATCGCCTCGGGCCGTTGCAATGCCACTCACGGCAGCGCGCGACTTGAGAAGACGAGCGTGGTAACGCCGCCGGCAGCAACGCTGCGGCGCGCGCGCAACGCCGTAAAAACGACAAAAGCAATAAGCAACGCTGCTATGAGCGTTGCAACGCCTAATACGTTTCACGCGAGGACCAGCGAGCGAAAAATAGATTTTCATTTATATATATTAATTATAAAACGTTTATATTTATTATATTTAATTTTAATTAATATAATTAGATTATATTAATTAAAATTATTTATAGGGTGCCAAAATTGGTCTCATTTTTGTTATTTTAATTATGCAATTGTTGTGCAATTATTGTCATGCATAGTGTATGCTTGTATTTTTAGAAATTCCACCTTAGGTTAAGCATTTTCATGCATCATTTATAATATAAGGAGTTATATTATATAGTTTGCATGATTAATTAATATAAGGTTGTTATATTAATTTTTGGACAACATTGACATGCATTATTTTCCATGAGATGAATATGCTATGAATGTTTTATTATTCTTGTGATGAATGGTGAAGCACTAAAACATAGTATGCATGTCACCTAAGGTTAACTATTAGTTTTAAAGTGTTTAGAACTTGGAAATGATAAACCTTAGGTTATCTAGTTCTAATTAGATTAGAATTAGGAACTAAGTGATTTATAAGCTATGATTAAAGAGGAACTCTGTCAAGGAAAGTTCTGTCTAGGCAGTGGGGTATTTAAGTTTCGACTTTAAAAGAAACACCCCTACTTGGGAATTGACACGAGAGTGAAATTTAATCAGAGAGTCTTATAAACTATAGTAAGCGTCAATGTTTATTAAGAGGTTAATAAACTAGAAATCCTAGGTTTAATATAAGGAGTTATATTAACAAACTTAGGATAATATCAATATAAGAGTTATATTGATTATCAATATAAGAGTTATGTTGATAGAGTTAGGTAAAATCATTAGCCGGTTTTAGCGTATGAAAGATTCCTATAGACTTAAAGTATTCAAAGGGGAGGAAAAGTCTATGAGATACATATTTTCCACCTACGTTATCTCCTTGAAGTTCATACCGTGAGACTCATACTTGGCCTCGCATGCGCAAACGGAGCCTCCTTCTGGATCGTGTTTGTATGAGTCAATACCAAGGTGAATGGAGAGGGTACTTATAGTGAGTGGGAGCAGTTTAATGAAAACAAAACCTACGGTCTCTTTTGTTTGGCTTACAATCGTTAGACCACTATGGTCACCTGCTAGCGTAGTCTTCTCTGGACTGCATAATCCTTCTGAGGGCTTGATCATAAGGGATCTAACATAGTAGCCACCCTAAAAAGGATAAAGATTTCTTAGACTATTTTTCAATCTAGTCCTCCTTCGGTGGATTTTATTGATCGAGACTCGGGATCTAAAGACAAAGGGTTACACTCACTGGGTACATAAGTTGTGTATGTATTCGCACTTAAAATGGTAACTAAACCCTATAGGAATAAGAGTTATTCTTGTGTTAGGTTTTGGTCAAGATTGTCTTGATCAAGAGGAGGAGTGTTTTTTATTACCCTTAGGTGTCATACATTCTAAACCTTTGAGTATCATTGCAAATTATAAATGGCCTTGGAATCATTTGATAATTAGCTAAAAACATGATTGGATTAGAGTCATAGCAAGAAACTCATACAAGTTTGTTTGTAAATTTTTAGCAAAAATGTCTAGCTCTATGATTTCCTTATTGGGTGCGAAAAAGTTAACCGGAGAGAACATAGTGACATGGAGGGATGGACTCAACATAATTTTGGTTACACATGATCTTAAGTTCGTTCTCAATGAGGAGTGTCCTTCATTTCCTGTTCAAAATGCATCTCAATCATTGAGGATGCGTATGACCGCTTAGATTAATGCCAACGAAAAGACGAAAAAGCCAATATCCCGCTAGCATACCTGATGTTTTAGCTAGAGACCGGAGGACAAGGTCTCAAACTGAGAGTTCATGGATTTTGTGCTAAATTTGTCTACACTGCCAGTCCAAACAAATTTGGCATGAAGCCCTAAAATTCGCTTTCTAACGCACGATGAAGGAAAGAACATCGATGAGAGAACATGTTCTCAATCTAATTGCCCACTTCAATATAGGGGAATTAAACGGAGCGATCATAGATGAGAAATGTCAGATTTTGTTCATCCTAGAATCTCCTCCGAAGAGTTTTCAGCGATTCCGTAGCAATGCAGCGATGAACAACATAGAGTATGATCTTTCTTCTCTACTATATGAGCTACAGACTATCGCTTTCTTATGGAAGATAAGAGACAACAAAATGGAGAGGCAAATTTGTTTCCTCATTCCAAAAGTTCTCAGGAGGATTCATCCTATGGGACAAAGAACCGTAGGCATACTTCTGGACTTAAGAAGATACAGAAGAAGAGGAAAAGGAGCAGATAAAGAGTAATCGTCTGACAAAGAAAAGTTGTTATTTGATAACATGTAGCTTAAGGGTTTATTAGAAACCTCATTTCTTGCCTTAGCAAACATTGTACTTCTCTGTCTTTTCAATTGAATAAAGTGTTTATTTCATTGGAAAAGTATTGTACTATGTGTTGCTCTTCTTGAGAATTATTTGCAAATGGTTTAATTCAGTTAAAATAGTTTTGACAAAGGAATTTTACAGAATTGCAAGTATACGAACTAATTTCTCCCAAAGAAAATGCTCATCTTTGGCATATAAGATTGGATCACATTAATCTCAATAGAATTTAGAGATTGGTAATGAACGGACATCTAAACGAGTTAGAAGAAAATTCCTTGCCAATATGTGAATCCTGCCTAGAAGGCAAAATGACTAAAAGACCTTTTAGTGGAAAAGGTTATAGAGCCAAAGATCCTCTAGAGCTTATACATTCAGACCTTTGTGGTCCGATGAATGTTAAAGCCAGGGGAGGATATGAATATTTCATCTCTTTTATAGATTGTTATTCCAGATATAGGCATATTTACCAAAAGCACCACAAGTCTGAAGCACTTGGAAAGTTCAAGGAATTCAAGACTGAGGTTGAAAATCAATTAGGTAAAAGAGTTAAAAGAATTCGACGGATCGAGGTGGAGAGTACATGGATTTAAAATTCCGTAACTATATGATAGAACATGGAATTACATCCCAACTCTCACCTCCCAAGACACCACAAAGAAAAGCGGTGTATCGTAAAGGAGAAATAGAACCTTTTTGGACATGGTTCGATCAATGATGAGTTATGCTCATTTCCCTAGTTCCTTTTGTTATGCAGTGGAGACTGCAGTGATACATTTTGAATAGTGTGCCCTCCAAAAGTGTTTCAAAACACCTTTTTGAACTCTAGAAAGGACGTAAAGGTAGTTTATGTCACTTCGCAATATGGGGTCATCCAAAGACATGTGCTTGTGATAAATCCAAAGAAGTTGGATTCACGCTCAAAGTTGTGCCTATTTGTAGGATAGCCAAAAGAAACAAGAGGTGGTTTATTCTATGATCCTAAGGAAGATAAGGTCTTTGTGTCGACAAATGCCACTTTCTTGGAGGAGGACCACATAAGGGACCACAAACAAAAAGTAAGGTAGTGTTGAGTGAGTTAGATGCAAACAATAGCAAAAGTTGCTAATAAGAACACTCAGTACATCAACAAGAGTTGTTGATACTAGTTTGTCTAGTCAAGAGGGTCCATCTCAAGAGTTGAGTATGCCTCGACGTAGTGGGAGGGTTGTGATATACACTGACTGCTACATGGGTTTAGCTTGAAACCCAAGTTGTTATACCGATGAAAATCATGAGGATCCATTGACTTATAATCAAGCAATGGTTGACAAAGACAAAGACAAATGGGTCATAACCATGGACCAAGAAATGGAGTCTATGCACTTCAATTCTGTTTGGGATCTTGTAGACAAGCCTGGTTGGGTAAAACCTATAGGTTGTAAGTGGATCTACAAGAGAAAACGTGGTGTAGATGGGAAGGTGCAAACCTTTAATGTTAGACTAGTAGCAAAGGGTTATACCCAGGTTGAAGGGGTTGACTTTGAGGAAACCTTTTCACCTGTTGCTATGGTAAAATCTATCCATATCCTTCTTTCCATTGCCGCATATTATGACTATGAGATATGGCAAATGGATGTTAAGACAACCTTTTTGAATGGCAATCTTGAGGAAACCATCTACATGGGCCAACCCAAAGGGTTCATTAAACCAGGACAAGAGCAAAAGGTTTGCAGGCTTAAAAGGTCGATTTATGGATTGAAACAAGCCTCTAGATCCTGGAATATAAGATTTGATGAGCCTATCAGATCTTATGACTTTGACAAGAATGATGAGGAACCTTATGTCTACAAGAAAATCATCAATAGTTCACATTGCTTTCCTAATTCTCTATGTGGATGATATCCTACTCATTGGGAACGATGTAGGTTATCTTATTGACATCAAGGAATGGCTAGCTACATAATTCGAAATGAATGATTTGGGTGATGCGCAGTTTGTTCTTGGGATCCAGATTGTCCGGAATCACAAGAATAAAACACTAGCCTTGTCTCAAGCATCATACATAGACAAAGTGTTGTCAAGGTTTAAGATGCAAGATTCCAAAAAGGGCTTGTTGCCTTTTAGACATGGAATCCATTTGTCTAAGGAATAGTGTCATAAAGACACCTCAAGGAGTTGAGGATATGAGACGGATTCTTACGCATCACCGTATGTTGGGAGCCCGATGTATGTCATGTGTTGTGTACTGGCCCACATCTATTTTGCAATTGGGATAGTCGGTGGTATCAATCCAATCCGAAGAGGTATCAATCCAATCAAGGAACTACATGCTTGTGTATGGGGCTAAGGATTTGATCCTTACAGATACACTGATTTCCGACTTTCAGGTCGATAAAGATTCTTAGAAATCTATAACGAGGCCGATTTTTCAATCTTAACGGAGGAGCCAGTAGTATGGCAAAGTGTCAAGCAAAGATGCATCGCTTATTCCACCATGGAGGCGAATATGTAGCACTTGTGAAGCAAATGCAAGGAGGCCGGTTTGGTTAAGGAAATTTATGCTAAATTTGAAAGTTGTTCCAAATATGACTTTGCCCATTACACTGTAGTGCGATAACAGTCGTGCAGTGGCAAATTCGAGGGAATCCCGAAGTCACAAGAGGGGAAAGCACATAGAGCGAAAATATCATCTCATCCGCAAGATCGTGCATAGAGGAGACGTGATTGTCACGAAGATAGCCTCAGAGCACAACATTGCTGATCCTTTTACAAAGGCTCTCACGGCTAAAGTATTTGAGAGTCACCTAGAAGGTCTAGGTTTACAAGTCTTCCCCAACTAGGACAAGTGGGAGTATTTTGTACAAAGGGGTTTGAATGCCCTAGTTTATTGTATTTACATTATTGTAATGTTTAGTACTCAACAAGCTTTAGGTCAAGTGGGAGATTGTTGGGATTTATGCCCTAAACATATGTAATTTTGATCAACTAAATAATGTGTTATTTGTTTTGATAAGATTACGATCTTGCATTTATGAATCCAATAAACTAAGCTCCAAGGTTATAAAATTTATCTTGAAATCAAGTAGTAGTGGGCACTATTTAGGTTGAGTTCAAGATTATAACCTAAATAGCCTATGGTATAAGAATAAAGTTGGAAACCTCATTCTCGTAACATTATGGATGCGCCCACTTTGTACAAAAAATACAAATGAGGTAATCCAACTCATTCATGTAGTTCACATGCGAGTGGGGGCATCCTGTATGAAAGAGTTCATACAAGACTGGATCGCAAATTATTAGTCTAACCAAAGATAACATGTTAACATGATAAGACTAGTAAACTATAGATGGTCATTAGTGACTTGACTCAATCCCGAGCAAGTTTAAGAACTCCTCACCCACATAGGGGTTTGTCCTTATACTAGTATGGGTGAGAGTGGCACGAGCCGACTTCGGTAAGAAGCCTACCTTTTCGGGAGAGAACCTCGCATGTAGCTGGAACTTAAGCAGGCAAGATGGAATTCACCCATTCC